>JAVDOI010000031.1:2460631-2463131 GCA_032191485.1 Leptoclinus maculatus
TTTATAGTTAGGGCTGGCTCAGGTTTATAGTTAGGGCTGGCTCAGGTTTATAGTTAGGGCTGGCTCAGGTTTATAGTTAGGGCTGGCTCAGGTTTATAGTTAGGGCTGGCTCAGGTTTATAGTTAGGGCTGGCTCAGGTTTATAGTTAGGGCTGGCTCAGGTTTATAATTAGGGCTGGCTCAGGTTTATAGTTAGGGCTGGCTCAGGTTTATAGTTAGGGCTGGCTCAGGTTTATAGTTAGGGCTGGTTCAGGTTTATAGTTAGGGCTGGCTCAGGTTTATAGTTAGGGCTGGCTCAGGTATATAGTTAGGGCTGGTTCAGGTTTATAGTTAGGGCTGGTTCAGGTTTATAGTTAGGGCTGGCTCAGGTTTATACGGTTGATAAAAACTAAGAATTCGAGGAAAATATGAAGAACAATGGATGACGGTATCATCAGCATCAGATGGTACTTTACATCTGATAAGCTGTCACAGTGTTTTTATTAAAGAGCCTCCTTCCATCCGATGATCACAGCTTGTGTTTCATTGTGAAACATTAAATACAATTTATATGGAAGAGCAACACACAGATTTATGAAGATTTTTCTTCTTCTTTATTTCTGTTAATATTGAACATGTTTCCTCCTCAGTCCAGACTGTATGTCCCCAGACCCTGAACTCCTCTCCTGGACACAGAGTCTGACTGATGAGCCCTGAACGCCCGGAGACGAGCCTCCTGGTTCCTGAAGGTGTCGAGAGCAGGAGCAGTCTGAGGAGGAGAGAGGAGGTCTGATAAGACTAGTAAATGATCCACTATGTTCACCAGCAGGTAGAGAACAGAGTACCTGAACAGGTAGAGAACAGAGTACCTGAGCAGGTAGAGTACAGAGTACCTGAACAGGTAGAGAACAGAGTACCTGAACAGGTAGAGAACAGAGTACCTGAGCAGGTAGAGAACAGAGTACCTGAGCAGGTAGAGAACAGAGTACCTGAACAGGTAGAGAACAGAGTACCTGAGCAGGTAGAGTACAGAGTACCTGAGCAGGTAGAGTACAGAGTACCTGAGCAGGTAGAGAACAGAGTACCTGAGCAGGTAGAGTACAGAGTACCTGAACAGGTAGAGAACAGAGTACCTGAACAGGTAGAGAACAGAGTACCTGAGCAGGTAGAGAACAGAGTACCTGAGCAGGTAGAGAACAGAGTACCTGAGCAGGTAGAGAACAGAGTACCTGAGCAGGTAGAGTACAGAGTACCTGAACAGGTAGAGAACAGAGTACCTGAACAGGTAGAGAACAGAGTACCTGAGCAGGTAGAGAACAGAGTACCTGAACAGGTAGAGTACAGAGTACCTGAACAGGTAGAGAACAGAGTACCTGAACAGGTAGAGAACAGAGTACCTGAGCAGGTAGAGAACAGAGTACCTGAACAGGTAGAGTACAGAGTACCTGAACAGGTAGAGAACAGAGTACCTGAACAGGTAGAGAACAGAGTACCTGAGCAGGTAGAGAACAGAGTACCTGAACAGGTAGAGTACAGAGTACCTGAACAGGTAGAGAACAGAGTACCTGAACAGGTAGAGTACAGAGTACCTGAACAGGTAGAGAACAGAGTACCTGAGCAGGTAGAGAACAGAGTACCTGAACAGGTAGAGAACAGAGTACCTGAGCAGGTAGAGTACAGAGTACCTGAGCAGGTAGAGAACAGAGTACCTGAACAGGTAGAGTACAGAGTACCTGAACAGGTAGAGAACAGAGTACCTGAACAGGTAGAGAACAGAGTACCTGAGCAGGTAGAGAACAGAGTACCTGAACAGGTAGAGTACAGAGTACCTGAGCAGGTAGAGAACAGAGTACCTGAACAGGTAGAGTACAGAGTACCTGAACAGGTAGAGAACAGAGTACCTGAACAGGTACTGAACAGAGTACCTGAACAGGTAGAGAACAGAGTACCTGAAAAGGTAGAGAACAGAGTACCTGAACAGGTACTGAACAGAGTACCTGAACAGGTAGAGAACAGAGTACCTGAAAAGGTAGACAACAGAGTACCTGAACAGGTACTGAACAGAGTACCTGAAAAGGTAGAGAACAGAGTACCTGAACAGGTAGAGAACAGAGTACCTGAACAGGTAGAGAACAGAGTACCTGAACAGGTAGAGAACAGAGTACCTGAACAGGTAGAGAACAGAGTACCTGAAAAGGTAGAGAACAGAGTACCTGAAAAGGTAGAGAACAGAGTACCTGAACAGGTAGTGAACAGAGTACCTGAACAGGTAGAGAACAGAGTACCTGAACAGGTAGTGAACAGAGTACCTGAACAGGTAGAGAACAGAGTACCTGAGCAAGTAGCGAACAGAGTACCTGAGCAGGTAGAGAACAGAGTACCTGAAAAGGTAGAGAACAGAGTACCTGAAAAGGTAGAGAACAGAGTACCTGAACAGGTAGTGAACAGAGTACCTGAGCAGGTAGAGAACAGAGTACCTGAACAGGTAGAGTACAGAGTACCTGAGCAGGTAGAGAACAGAG
>JAVDOI010000031.1:2470631-2563131 GCA_032191485.1 Leptoclinus maculatus
TGGGATGTCCAAGACTCGGTGGAGGTCTCTGTTCTTCAGGACTCTGGAGGTCGACCATCACCGCCTGCCTCACAGCGGGGGACATCGGTGTGGTTCCACCACGTCCAGTGGGGGGGGGACATCGGTGTGGTTCCACCACGTCTAGTGGGGGGGGACATCGGTGTGGTTCCACCACGTCCAGTGGGGGGGGACATCGGTGTGGTTCCACCACGTCCAGTGGGGGGGGACATCGGTGTGGTTCCACCACGTCCAGTGGGGGGGGGACATCGGTGTGGTTCCACCACGTCTAGTGGGGGGGGACATCGGTGTGGTTCCACCACGTCCAGTGGGGGGGGACATCGGTGTGGTTCCACCACGTCCAGTGGGGGGGGACATCGGTGTGGTTCCACCACGTCCAGTGGGGGGGACATCGGTGTGGTTCCACCACGTCCAGTGGGGGGGGACATCGGTGTGGTTCCACCACGTCCAGTGGGGGGGGGACATCGGTGTGGTTCCACCACGTCCAGTGGGGGGGGGACATCGGTGTGGTTCCACCACGTCCAGTGGGGGGGGGGACATCGGTGTGGTTCCACCACGTCCAGTGGGGGGGGGACATCGGTGTGGTTCCACCACGTCCAGTGGGGGGGAGACATCGGTGTGGTTCCACCACGTCCAGTGGGGGGGGGACATCGGTGTGGTTCCACCACGTCCAGTGGGGGGGAGACATCGGTGTGGTTCCACCACGTCCAGTGGGGGGGGACATCGGTGTGGTTCCACCACGTCCAGTGGGGGGGGACATCGGTGTGGTTCCACCACGTCCAGTGGGGGGGGGGACATCGGTGTGGTTCCACCACGTCCAGTGGGGGGGGGACATCGGTGTGGTTCCACCACGTCCAGTGGGGGGGGGACATCGGTGTGGTTCCACCACGTCCAGTGGGGGGGGGGACATCGGTGTGGTTCCACCACGTCCAGTGGGGGGGGGGACATCGGTGTGGTTCCACCACGTCCAGTGGGGGGGGGGACATCGGTGTGGTTCCACCACGTCCAGTGGGGGGGGGGACATCGGTGTGGTTCCACCACGTCCAGTGGGGGGGGGACATCGGTGTGGTTCCACCACGTCCAGTGGGGGGGGGACATCGGTGTGGTTCCACCACGTCCAGTGGGGGGGGGACATCGGTGTGGTTCCACCACGTCCAGTGGGGGGGAGACATCGGTGTGGTTCCACCACGTCCAGTGGGGGGGGACATCGGTGTGGTTCCACCACGTCCAGTGGGGGGGGGGACATCGGTGTGGTTCCACCACGTCCAGTGGGGGGGGACATCGGTGTGGTTCCACCACGTCCAGTGGGGGGAGACATCGGTGTGGTTCCACCACGTCCAGTGGGGGGGGGACATCGGTGTGGTTCCACCACGTCCAGTGGGGGGGGAGACATCGGTGTGGTTCCACCACGTCCAGTGGGGGGGGACATCGGTGTGGTTCCACCACGTCCAGTGGGGGGGGGGGGGCGGACATGGCAGGGCCGCTGTCTGCTCCACGTCTGCACCCTGTGGAGCTGCAGGAGCACGAAGGCCTGGGACACCACGCTTTATGAGCAGCTGTGTGCCTTTGAAGCGCCTCTTGTACTTTTGTCTGTTTCTAAGTTGCCTTTAAGTTTGTGTTGTGCATCTCTCTTCTAAAATAGATTCAAGTCATTTGTGTACTGGACAAAAGTTTGACCTTTGTAACGACATCATTGATCCGGGATTCCAACCAAAGCAAGATGTTTCTCCACAACTTCAGATGTATTTACAAGTCTGTCAGAGATGCAAACCCCAAACAAAAATAATAATAATAATTGAATCATTTCCAAACAAAAAACTGTCCAACACACGAGAAAATGAATAAATACTCAACACAACGTAGTTGGTAAATAAATATAAAAAACTAGAAATGATTGTTTTCTGAACTAACTCTTCAAAGCTTGAGCAGCCTGAACGTGCTCTTCTTCCTTCAGGCCCCCGAGTGGTCCGTCTCTTCCTGGGGGGGGCAGGACGAGGCGGACGACTCGTCGTCCTCCGTGGTGATGCAGCTACTTGTGCCAGGCGGTGCAGAATCCTCTTCCTCACATGCCTGGCCACAAGTAGCTGCTCCAGAGGATGATGAGCCACTACCACTGAGGGCCACATCAGCTCATGGTTTCCCCCAACACACGAGTCCATCAGGGCCGGGGGCTCCATTTGATTCAGTCTCTCATGCAAAGTGAGGGGAGGAGCCTGAGTGTGGTGACTAATGATGTTTAAAGATATTCATTTCCAGGAATTTCCTTGAAAGTAAAACTGCACTAAAACTTCAATAAGTATTTATTTATTCTTTATTTTTAATTTGTATTGAATCGTTGAATCTTGTTTCTGTTTTTCCGTCTCGCTCTTCAGCTGACGCTTCCACTGCTTTCAGCCTCGACACAACAACACTTCACTGAGTTTCACTCTTCAGCGGACATTTTAACTGATGACACTTCAACTGTCTGCAGCTGATTTTTAATTTCTCGTCTCGTCTCTTTGACTTCATTATGACGACGTCAACAGAGTTCAGCTTCTACTTTTCAAATGACACTTCAACTTCTTTACTACATAATAAATATACTATATAATACTTACACTTCAACTTCTTTACTACATAATAAATATACTATATAATACTTACACTTCAACTTCTTTACTACATAATAAATATACTATATAATACTTACACTTCAACTTCTTTACTACATAATAAATATACTATATATAATACTTACACTTCAACTTCTTTACTACATAATAAATATACTATATATAATACTTACACTTCAACTTCTTTACTACATAATAAATATACTATATATATAATACTTACACTTCAACTTCTTTACTACATAATAAATATACTATATATATAATACTTACACTTCAACTTCTTTACTACATAATAAATATACTATATAATACTTACACTTCAACTTCTTTACTACATAATAAATATACTATATATAATACTTACACTTCAACTTCTTTACTACATAATAAATATACTATATAATACTTACACTTCAACTTCTTTACTACATAATAAATATACTATATATAATACTTACACTTCAACTTCTTTACTACATAATAAATATACTATATATATAATACTTACACTTCAACTTCTTTACTACATAATAAATATACTATATAATACTTACACTTCAACTTCTTTACTACATAATAAATATACTATATATAATACTTACACTTCAACTTCTTTACTACATAATAAATATACTATATATATAATACTTACACTTCAACTTCTTTACTACATAATAAATATACTATATATATAATACTTACACTTCAACTTCTTTACTACATAATAAATATACTATATAATACTTACACTTCAACTTCTTTACTACATAATAAATATACTATATAATACTTACACTTCAACTTCTTTACTACATAATAAATATACTATATATAATACTTACACTTCAACTTCTTTACTACATAATAAATATACTATATATAATACTTACACTTCAACTTCTTTACTACATAATAAATATACTATATATAATACTTACACTTCAACTTCTTTACTACATAATAAATATACTATATATAATACTTACACTTCAACTTCTTTACTACATAATAAATATACTATATATATAATACTTACACTTCAACTTCTTTACTACATAATAAATATACTATATATATAATACTTACACTTCAACTTCTTTACTACATAATAAATATACTATATAATACTTACACTTCAACTTCTTTACTACATAATAAATATACTATATAATACTTACACTTCAACTTCTTTACTACATAATAAATATACTATATATAATACTTACACTTCAACTGCTTTCAGGACTTCAGCTCCAGCACGATCAGAATCAGAATGCAGTTTATTAAATAAACATCAATAAATAAAGGATAGAACTATAACTATTTAAACATGTATTTAATACTATTACATGTAAATATTTAATATGTAACATGTTTAAAATGTTTAAAATGAAAGAGAAATGTGAAAGAATATATTCTAGGGTATCATGAATACACTAAGTTATATTATATATTATAATTATTATATTATATATAATATATTATTATACACAACATTTCACAGGTAAATAATTAGCATGTTAACCCAAATACTACGAATACTACTGCTAATAATAAATATTATTTAGATAAATTAACTTCATGGATTATTTGATATTATAATAATAATAAATAACATATTATATTCTTCTTTAAAGAGTTTAACTTGTAACATTTGACAGTTTTAATACTTTTTGACTGTTTATAAGTTCGAGAGTCTTAAAATCTTTAAATTCACATAAAAATAATTTCGTTATTTTGCATTTATGATGTATAATCAATACATTTACAATTAATTAAATGTTATATTGCTAATTTTTAATATTCTGATTAGTTTTAATATATCAATATATAACGTTTAAGTTAATAAATTCGTTTGAATAAAATTAAGAATTCTGAGGAGTTTAGATTTGTTAGATACATATATTGTGTAAAATGTTGATGTTTAGTTCTTTAATCTCATTGATCATAATTTAATAATTAATGACACGAGTACGGAGATATCCGAGTGTACATGAATGCAGCACGCACAGTTGTTACGTCACTCCACGCGCAGCCTCAGTTTAAACAAAGATCGTTTATTTAAATGAGCTTCAACTCTTCAGGAAAGAAACCGCGCGGACACAACGGCCGTTACCATAGCAACCCAAACCCACCCGGTCAACAGATAATCCTGTTCACTGATTATTATTATTATTATTATTATTATGTTTAAATATTGATGAGTGTGATCGATGACGTTTCATTGTTTAAATGTTTCTGTTTTCACGTCGTTGTGTTGAGAACTGTTTCCGGTCAGAGTGAGTCGTCACATCCGTCCTCACACATCGTCTCCTCTCCGCTCTCATGTCGGACCCCGTCTCTCGGCTCGTTGTGGACTCGAACCCTCCGGCTCTCTGATGCTCCGGTTCTGGCTCCGAGCGGCGGTGCTCGTCCTATGGCTCTCAGTCCCCGGATGTCCCGGGACCCGGATGTCCCGGCTGTCCCGGCTGTACACGGAGGAGGACCCGCTGATGGTCCTGAGCAGCAGCAGCCTGAAGCCGGCCGTCGGTGGCTCTTCGTCGGCCTGGCTGGTCCAGTTCTTCTCGTCGTGGTGCGGTCACTGCATCCAGTACTCCAGCACGTGGAGGGCTCTGGCTCAGGACGTCAAAGGTACACACACACACACACACACACACACACACACACACACACACACACACACACACACACACACGGTCACAATACTGCTGTTTACGTCACTCCCGGTTCATCGGGGAACCGAAGCTACGCGCTAAAGTCCCGCTCGGTTGGTTTCCTGGTTCTAGTGCCCCCCCCCCCCCTTTAGTTCGGCATCAATGAACCCCTGATACCGGTGAAATCTTCCGGTCTGTCGCGAGACTCACACGGTTGCTGAAAGGTTTTATCATCTTTCTATCAACAGCAGATCAGTGAACGTAGTTCAATGAAGTTTGAATCAGAGAGAGAGAGAGAGAGAGAGACAGGGAGAGAGAGAGAGAGAGAGAGAGAGACAGGGAGAGAGAGAGAGAGACAGAGAGAGAGAGAGAGACAGGGAGAGAGAGAGAGAGACAGAGAGAGAGAGAGAGAGAGAGAGACAGGGAGAGAGAGAGAGAGAGAGAGAGAGAGAGAGAGAGAGAGAGAGAGACAGGGAGAGAGAGAGAGAGAGAGACAGGGAGAGAGAGAGAGAGACAGAGAGAGAGAGAGACAGAGAGACAGAGAGACAGAGAGAGAGAGAGAGACAGAGACAGACAGAGAGAGAGACAGAGACAGAGAGAGAGAGAGAGACAGAGAGAGAGAGAGATAGACAGAGAGAGAGACAGAGACAGACAGAGAGAGAGACAGAGACAGAGAGAGAGAGAGAGAGCTTCTCCTTGTCAGAGAGGTAGTCCTCCACTTTAGCTCCTCTACTCCTCAGCAGAGTCCTCCTCCAGACTGGACTCAGAGTCCTCTTCCAGACTGGACTCAGAGTCCTCCTCCAGACTGGACTCAGAGTCCTCCTCCAGACTGGACTCAGAGTCCTCCTCCAGACTGGACTCAGAGTCCTCCTCCAGACTGGACTCAGAGTCCTCCTCCAGACTGGACTCAGAGTCCTCTTCCAGACTGGACTCAGAGTCCTCCTCCAGACTGGACTCAGAGTCCTCCTCCAGACTGGACTCAGAGTCCTCCTCCAGACTGGACTCAGAGTCCTCCTCCAGACTGGACTCAGAGTCCTCCTCCAGACTGGACTCAGAGTCCTCCTCCAGACTGGACTCAGAGTCCTCTTCCAGACTGGACTCAGAGTCCTCCTCCAGACTGGACTCAGAGTCCTCCTCCAGACTGGACTCAGAGTCCTCCTCCAGACTGGACTCAGAGTCCTCTTCCAGACTGGACTCAGAGTCCTCTTCCAGACTGGACTCAGAGTCCTCCTCCAGACTGGACTCAGAGTCCTCCTCCAGACTGGACTCAGAGTCCTCCTCCAGACTGGACTCAGAGTCCTCCTCCAGACTGGACTCAGAGTCCTCCTCCAGACTGGACTCAGAGTCCTCTTCCAGACTGGACTCAGAGTCCTCCTCCAGACTGGACTCAGAGTCCTCCTCCAGACTGGACTCAGAGTCCTCTTCCAGACTGGACTCAGAGTCCTCTTCCAGACTGGACTCAGAGTCCTCTTCCAGACTGGACTCAGAGTCCTCCTCCAGACTGGACTCAGAGTCCTCCTCCAGACTGGACTCAGAGTCCTCCTCCAGACTGGACTCAGAGTCCTCCTCCAGACTGGACTCAGAGTCCTCCTCCAGACTGGACTCAGAGTCCTCCTCCAGACTGGACTCAGAGTCCTCTTCCAGACTGGACTCAGAGTCCTCCTCCAGACTGGACTCAGAGTCCTCCTCCAGACTGGACTCAGAGTCCTCCTCCAGACTGGACTCAGAGTCCTCTTCCAGACTGGACTCAGAGTCCTCTTCCAGACTGGACTCAGAGTCCTCCTCCAGACTGGACTCAGAGTCCTCCTCCAGACTGGACTCAGAGTCCTCCTCCAGACTGGACTCAGAGTCCTCCTCCAGACTGGACTCAGAGTCCTCCTCCAGACTGGACTCAGAGTCCTCTTCCAGACTGGACTCAGAGTCCTCCTCCAGACTGGACTCAGAGTCCTCCTCCAGACTGGACTCAGAGTCCTCTTCCAGACTGGACTCAGAGTCCTCTTCCAGACTGGACTCAGAGTCCTCTTCCAGACTGGACTCAGAGTCCTCCTCCAGACTGGACTCAGACTCTGCTGCTCCTCTACTTCCTTTCGTTGCCACTTTCTTTGCCTGTGAGTTTCCACTGTTTCCTTCCGTTTTCCTCTTCAGCTGAGGGGCTTTGAGCTGCTCCTCGTCTCCTTCCATGTCCACCTCACTGCCTGTCTCCACCTGTCCTCCAGTACTCTCCCTCACCTTCTGGACCTCACTTGCCCCCTCCTCCCTCACCTCTTGTCCCCCACTTGTCTCCTCCTCCCTCACCTCTTGTCCCCCATTTGTCTCCTCCTCCCTCACCTCCTGGGTCCCACTAGTCCCCTCCTCCCTCACCTCCTGGGTCCCACTAGTCCCCTCCTCCCTCACCTCCTGGGTCCCACTAGTCCCCTCCTCTCTTCCCTTTTGGACCCCACTTGTTCCCTCCTCCCTCACCTCTTGTCCCCTCCTCCCTCACCTCCTGTCCCCCACTTGTCTCCTCCTCCCTCACCTCCTGTCCCGCACTTGTCTCCTCCTCCCTCACCTCCTGGGTCCCACTAGTCCCCTCCTCTCTTTCCTTTTGGACCCCACTTGTTCCCTCCTGTCCGTCCTGCTTGTTCTGGTCCTTATGAGAGACGTTTTTCTCAGGACAAGTCCTGCTCTGATGACCCATTCTTCCACAACTGTAACATTTAAAATCATCAGTCGCTGCATAAATGACGTAGTCAAAGTCCTCCACTGTGATCCTGAACACGAGGTTGACCTCCCTGCTCCTGTTGTTGGGGATCATGAGCAGCTGTCTCCTGTGAGACACCACGTGTTTTAGAAGAGGAGACTTGCACCCAGAGGACACCTTCTTCACCTTCGACACTACCTTCCCGTGTCTTGACAGCTCTCTGGTTAGTTCTTCATCTCTGATGAACGGTGGGACGTTGGACACGGTGAGCAGAGAGGATAGACGGGTAGGAAGTTACCGCCCACCTCGATCCCGTTGTTTACCATAATTGTCGCGTTTTCTATGGTGTCTAAAAAGACGACCACAGCGTTGTTCATTCGCGCAGCGGACTTCACGCTGCTGTGGCCGACAAGCTCCCCCACTGCCAGGCTGCAGTCCTCCACTGAGACCGGGAGACGCGGCGGGATCCTCACGCCGTGTTTCCTCGTTAGCTCGGTCAGGTCCATGGTGGCGTTTAGCACGCCGACCAGCACGCGCTGAACGACTGCAACCACCAAACAAAGACCCTAAAACCAGCTAAATGTCCACAAAAACACCGTGAACTTTACACACACCAATACACTATCATACCCAACGTTAAGTAGTGGAGAAGAAATATCGGAAAAATCGCTATTTTAACGCTCTCAGTCACGCTCAATCAGCTCAACACTCCTTCCACTCAGACGTCATTAACAACTGATTTATTAATAGATTCCTATGAGCTACTGTCTGTTAGCTTCAGTTAGCTCAGTTAGCTTAGTTAGGTTAGTTAGCTCTTAGCTCTAGTTAGCTTCAGTTAGGTTAGTTAGCTCTAGTTAGCTTCGTTAAGCTAACAGGTGGTCGTGTCATCAAAGGAACGAGCTTGTGTTTCCGGGCAACGGTCAGGTGACACGTGAGGTATCCTAGCAACGACGAGTCAAACTGGAATCACGAGAGACTGAAATAGTTTGACGGTAATGAACGAGAAGTGAGTTAAAAGAGCTGTTAGCTTAGCTAGCTTAGTTAGCTTAGTGTGCTCTTTTAGCTCAGTTAGCTCAATTAGCTTAGTGTGCTCTGTTAGCTTAGTTAGCTCTGTTAGCTCTGTTAGCTTAATGTGCTCTCTTAGCTCTGTTAGCTCAGTTACCTATGTTAGCTCTGTTAGCTTAGTTAGCTCTGTTAGCTCTGTTAGCTTAATGTGCTCTCTTAGCTCTGTTAGCTCAGTTACCTATGTTAGCTCTGTTAGCTTAGTGTGCTCTGTTAGCTTAGTGTGCTCTGTTAGCTCTGTTAGCTTAGTGTGCTCTGTTAGCTCTGTTAGCTTAGTGTGCTCTGTTAGCTCTATATAAAGAAAAAACATCACGTAATTACTTCATCAAACTTCATCATTATCGTTATATATATATATATATATATAAACTATATATTATTAGTTGATAGAACTTCAAGTGAAGTTAATAAATATCAAAGTTTAAACTCTCTCTCATCCTTTCAAAGAAAAAATGACAATCAAGGTTTTTAAAAAGTATTTTATTGAAAATGAAGAAATACATTTTTTTTTACTGGAATAATTAATAATGTATTACTAACACACACAGTGCAGGTTTGTGTGGAATTAAGTAAAAAACTAAAACAATATATCTCTGTCTCCCTTCCTGTCTGTCTCCCTGTCTGGCTGTCTCCCTCCCTGCCTGTCTCCCTTCCTGTCTGTCTCCCTGTCTGTCTGTCTCCCTGTCTGTCTGTCTCCCTCCCTGCCTGTCTCCCTGCCTGTCTCCCTCCCTCCCTGCCTGTCTCCCTCCCTGTCTCCCTCCCCGCCTGTCTGTCTGCCTGTCTCCCTCCCTCCCTGTCTGCCTGTCTCCCTCCCTCCCTCCCTGCCTGTCTCCCTCCCTCCCTCCCTGTCTCCCTCCCTCCCTCCCTGTCTCCCTCCCTCCCTCCCTGTCTCCCTCCCTGTCTCCCTGCCTCCCTCCCTGCCTCCCTCCCTCCCTCCCTGCCTGTCTCCCTCCCTGTCTCCCTGCCTCCCTCCCTGCCTCCCTCCCTCCCTCCCTGTCTCCCTCCCTGCCTGTCTGTCTGTCTGTCTCCCTCCCTCCCTGTCTGTCTCCCTGCCTGTCTCCCTCCCTCCCTGCCTGTCTCCCTCCCTCCCTCCCTGTCTCCCCTCAGACTGGCAGCAAGTGGTCCGTATCGGGGTCCTGGACTGCGCTCAGGAAGAAAACTTTGACATCTGTAAAGAGTTCAACATCAAGTTCTACCCGACATTCAAAGTAGGTCACAAGTACTGCTGAGTACTACTGCTGAGTATTACTGCTGAGTACTACTGCTGAGTACTACTGCTGAGTACTACTGCTGAGTACTTCTGCTGAGTACTACTGCTGAGTACTACTGCTGAGTACTACTGCTGAGTACTTCTGCTGAGTACTACTGCTGAGTACTACTGCTGAGTACTACTGCTGAGTACTACTGCTGAGTTTATAATGCAGTGCTCTAGTGCCGTGTACTAGTACTACATAATAACAGTACTCTTGTCTGTCCTCAGTACTTTCATGCTCACAGTCCAGAGACAGACAGAGGGACGTCCTACAGAGGTGAGACATCTTCAGGGTCTCTTACTCGTATACTCATGCTTCCTTCATCACTCTGTCTGTCTACCTGTCTGTCTTCAGGTGCAGACAGAGAGATCCAGTCAGTGAGACAGTTGATGGTGAACATCTTGCAGAACCACACCAAGGTGGACTGGCCGGACCACTGTCCTCCACTGGAACCATACAGGTACCAGAACCCCAAACCTGCACTGAAAGAAATTGAGGGAACAGACAGAAACTGACTGCAATCAGAAGGAACGGACAAAACCAGACAGAACTGACTGCAACAGACAGAACCGACAGGCAGACGCTTACAGAAACGGACACAACAGACAGACAGACAACAGACAGAAGCGACTGCAACAGACTCAACCAACCACAACCGACAGAAACGGACAAGACAGAACCGAATGCAACCGACAGACTCAACCGCCAGACAAAAACAGACAACAGATACAACCGACAGAAACCGACAGTAACGGACAACCGACTGCAACAGACATAAACGGACAACATACACAACCGACTGCAACAGACATAAACGGACAATAGACGCAACCGACTGCAACAGACATAAACGGACAACAGACACAACCGACTGCAACAGACATAAACGGACAACAGACACAACCGACTGCAACAGACATAAACGGACAACAGACACAACCGACTGCAACAGACATAAACGGACAATAGACGCAACCGACTGTAACAGACGCAACCAAGCGCAACATACAGACACCAGACAGAACTGACTGCAACGTACCCAACCGACAGACAACAACCGACACAACCAACAAAAACAGACAACAGACGCAACATACTCAACCGACAGACAACAGACTCAACTGACTGCAACAGACAGAAACAGACAACACACAGAACCGACTGCAACTGACTCAACCGACAGACAACAACAGACTCAACCGACTGCAACAGACCGAACCGACTGCATCCGACTGACAGAAACTGACACAACCAACAGAAACAGGCAAAACACACAGGCCCGAAAGACAGAACCGACAGACACAGAATGAGTTATCAGCCGTCATGTGGTCCCTTCTGGTTTACTTCCTGGATGACATGATGTGGTTCTGTGTGTCTGTAGTTCTGTGGAGCTGCTCCCTCTGCTGGGTCAAAGGTCAGACCACTACACCGCCATCATCGTAGAGGAACCGGACTCCTACGTAGGACGAGAGGTAACGGTCATGATAACGGTGGACCAGAGGTCACATGAACCCTTAGAGACAAGAGAGACATGGATTTACTGTCTCTCTCTCTCTCTGTCTGTCTGTCTGTCTGTCTGTCTGTCTGTCTGTCTGTCTGTCTGTCTGTCTGTCTGTCTCTCTCTCTCTCTCTCCCTCTCTCTGTCTCTCTCTCCCTCTCTCTGTCTCTCTCTCTCTCTCTCTCCCCCCCTCTCTCTCCCCCCCTCCCCCTCTCCCCCCCCCCCTGTCTCTCTCTCAGGTGGTTCTGGACCTGGTCCAGTACTCCGGTGTGGAGGTGAAGAGAGCTCTGAGCTCTGATCTTCCTCTGCTGGACGCTCTGAAGATCACAACCTTCCCTTCTGTTTACCTGCTGCACCCCAACGCAACACACACACACCTGCATGTGTGAGTGGACACACACACACACACACACACACACACACACACACACACACACACACACACACACACACAGTTCAGTCTCATAACATTTTTATTTCTGTTTATTACTATTTGCCATTAACCAACCAGCTTTCCTTCTTCTTCTCCTCATCCTCCTCCTTCTTCTTCTCCTCCTCCAGTCAGAAGCGGTTGCGTTTCTTCTTCTCCTCCTTGTTGAGGACGTTACCAGGAGTCCAGCGCAAGTTGAAGTCCACCACCAGTACCAGTGGAGTCCTGATGGGGGCGCTGACGGACCAACGGAGCAGCGAGCCCTGGAGAGACTTCGACAGGTCAGAGACTCTGTGTGTCCTGGTCTGAGGACTCTGTGTATCCTGGTCAGAGGACTCTGTGTGTCCTGGTCCGAGGACTCTGTGTGTCCTGGTCTGAGGACTCTGTGTATCCTGGTCAGAGGACTCTGTGTGTCCTGGTCCGAGGACTCTGTGTGTCCTGGTCTGAGGACTCTGTGTATCCTGGTCTGAGGACTCTGTGTATCCTGGTCTGAGGACTCTGTGTGTCCTGGTCTGAGGACTCTGTGTATCCTGGTCTGAGGACTCTGTGTGTCCTGGTCTGAGGACTCTGTGTATCCTGGTCCGAGGACTCTGTGTATCCTGGTCCGAGGACTCTGTGTGTCCTGGTCTGAGGACTCTGTGTGTCCTGGTCTGAGGACTCTGTGTATCCTGGTCTGAGGACTCTGTGTGTCCTGGTCTGAGGACTCTGTGTATCCTGGTCCGAGGACTCTGTGTATCCTGGTCCGAGGACTCTGTGTATCCTGGTCCGAGGACTCTGTGTGTCCTGGTCTGAGGACTCTGTGTATCCTGGTCCGAGGACTCTGTGTATCCTGGTCCGAGGACTCTGTGTATCCTGGTCTGAGGACTCTGTGTATCCTGGTCTGAGGACTCTGTGTATCCTGGTCTGAGGACTCTGTGTATCCAGTAAACCCTGTTTTGTGTGTGCAGGTCTAAGGTGTACCGGGCTGATCTGGAGTCAGCCCTCCACTACCTGCTGAGAGTGGAGCTGGCGACCCATAACACCCTGGAGGGGGAGGAGCTACAGACCTTTAAGGACTTTGTTACTTTGGTCGCTAAGGTAACGACAGAGTTCAGAGGAAAACTAATGTAAACATATTAGTACAAGTACACAGTCGTAGTACTAGTACAAGTACACAGTCATAGTACTAGTACAAGTACACAGTCATAGTACTAGTACAAGTACACAGTCGTAGTACACAGTACTAGTACAAGTACACAGTCGTAGTACTAGTACAAGTACACAGTCGTAGTACTAGTACAAGTACACAGTCGTAGTACACAGTACTAGTACAAGTACACAGTCGTAGTACTAGTACTACAACTGTACTAGTACTCAGTCGTAGTACTAGTACAAGTACACAGTCATAGTACTAGTACAAGTACACAGTCGTAGTACACAGTACTAGTACAAGTACACAGTCGTAGTACTAGTACAAGTACACAGTCGTAGTACTAGTACAAGTACACAGTCGTAGTACTAGTACAAGTACACAGTCATAGTACTAGTACAAGTACACAGTCGTAGTACTAGTACAAGTACACAGTCGTAGTACACAGTACTAGTACAAGTACACAGTCGTAGTACTAGTACTACAACTGTACTAGTACTCAGTCGTAGTACTAGTACTACAACTGTACTAGTACTCAGTCGTAGTACTAGTACAGTCGCAGTACTGCGTACTACTGCTGTATACTAGTACGTGTACACGTAGTCAGTACTGCGTACTACTGCTGTATACTAGTACGTGTACACGTAGTCAGTACTGCGTACTACTGCTGTATACTAGTACGTGTACACGTAGTCAGTACTGCGTACTACTGCTGTATACTAGTACTCAGTACTAGTGGGATGATTATAATGCTCTCGTTAGTGTTATTTAAGTTTTAGTGGATTGAAGACTTGTAGTTTAGTTTTAGTAAACAATTGTAGTCCTACATTACCCACAAAGGAGCAGCATTGTGGGTAATGTAGGCTCCAGGTGTAGACATGGAGCGTCAGGTCTCTACCTGTGCAGTTGTATCCAGGTGGAGGTTCTGTGGTGAAGCTGATGGAGACGCTCTCTGATTGGCTGCTCAGTCTGCCTCTTCCACGAATCCCCTACCAGGCTGTGCTGGACCTGGTGGACAACAAGATGAGGGTGAGACCGGCTACACACACACAGACCCAGTCCCCATGTCCCCATGTCCCCATGTCCCCATGTCCCCCCTCACTCCTGTGAAGTCCGTGAGGGTTTAGTTCTGTCTGTCAGATCATCAGTGTTTGAGTCTCTGGCAGAGCAGCAGCTGACTTCCTGTTTCCTGTCCAGATCTCAGGTGTGTTCCTGGGGGCGGGGCTTCGCTGGGTTGGTTGCCAGGGCAGCAGGGCGGGGCTTAGAGGTTACCCCTGTTCCCTCTGGACTCTGTTCCACGTCCTCACCGTCCAGCATGAGGCCACGCCCACTGCACTGGAGAACACAGGTACACACACACAGATATATATATATATATATCTATATATATATATATATCTGTGTGTGTGTATATATATCTCCCTCCCTCCCTCAGGTCTGGAGGGTGACACGTCTCCGGTCCTCCAGGTGATGCGTCGCTACATCAAGACGTTCTTCGGCTGTGAGGAATGTGGTCGACACTTTGAAGAAGCGGCTGCTGTCAGTGTGGAGAAAGTCCAGAACCGGGAGGACCAGATCCTCTGGCTCTGGAACCAGCACAACATGGTCAACTACAGACTGGCAGGTACGTGAACCCACATGAACCCACTACTGCAGGCTCTGGTTCATAAGAATCATTCAGAGGGACTAGTTTAGTCCAGGGACCCTGAGACCTGGTTTATCTGGGCCAGTAGATCCTGGTAGAGTCTCTCAAGGCAAAGTGGTCTCTGGGGGTCCAGATCAAGAGATATTCACTGACCCTTTATGATTCAGCCTGAGATCCTGAAGGCTCTGGATCAGGTTCAGCCTGAGATCCTGAAGGCTCTGGACCAGGTTCAGCCTGAGATCCTGAAGGCTCTGGACCAGGTTCAGCCTGAGATCCTGAAGGCTCTGGACCAGGTTCAGCCTGAGATCCTGAAGGCTCTGGACCAGGTTCAGCCTGAGATCCTGAAGGCTCTGGATCAGGTTCAGCCTGAGATCCTGAAGGCTCTGGACCAGGTTCAGCCTGAGATCCTGAAGGCTCTGGACCAGGTTCAGCCTGAGATCCTGAAGGCTCTGGACCAGGTTCAGCCTGAGATCCTGAAGGCTCTGGACCAGGTTCAGCCTGAGATCCTGAAGGCTCTGGACCAGGTTCAGCCTGAGATCCTGAAGGCTCTGGATCAGGTTCAGCCTGAGATCCTGAAGGCTCTGGACCAGGTTCAGCCTGAGATCCTGAAGGCTCTGGACCAGGTTCAGCCTGAGATCCTGAAGGCTCTGTTTTCTGGAGTTTGGTTTGTATGATGATGATGTAATAACATTAGCTCCTCCCCCTCCTCCTATAGGCTCCCTGAGTGATGACCCTCTCTTCCCTAAAGCTCCGTGGCCGAGCCCCTCCCTCTGCTCCTCCTGCCACGAGGAGAAACATGGCGTCCACGTCTGGAACCACGACAACGTCCTCCTCTTCCTCCGACAACACTACGGGGCCTCCAACATGTCCCCCAAGTACTCCATGACCCCCCCACGAGTACCTGCACCTCCTCCAGATCCTAATCCTGATCCTCTACCGACCAGCCAGCCACAGGAGGAGCACCGAGGAGGAGGAGGAGGAGGAGGAGGAGGAGGAGGAGGAGTGAGGAAGGAGCCCGAGGAGAAATCTGAGAAGCAGCCAGAGTCTGGACCCGGACATCAGGCTCTCAGTGGGGGGGCGGGGGAGGAGGTTCTGGGTCTGGGAGGAGGAGGAACAGGAGGAGGAACAGGAGGAGGTGTTTGGATTCTGGGTCTGGGTTTTAACAGCGTGGACATGAGTCTGTGTGTGGTCCTGTACGTCTGCTCCTGCCTCTTCCTCATGCTGCTCTTCTTCTTCTTCAAAGTCCGGTCCAGGAGGTGGAAACTCAGACACTCCCGCCTCCACGTCTGACCGGGACCGGGACCAGAACGGTTTAACTGTAGTCCTGCTCTGGTCTCACAGTCCACCAGAACCACTGATGTGCCATATTTTGGATTTTAGAAACCTGGTGACCTTCTGACCAGGTGACCTTCTGACCTGGTGACCTTCTGACCAGGTGACCTTCTGACCAGGTGACCTTCTGACCTGGTGACCTTCTGACCAGGTGACCTTCTGACCTGGTGACCTTCTGACCAGGTGACCTTCTGACCAGGTGACCTTCTGACCTGGTGACCTTCTGACCAGGTGACCTTCTGACCTGGTGACCTTCTGACCAGGTGACCTTCTGACCTGGTGACCTTCTGACCAGGTGACCTTCTGACCTGGTGACCTTCTGACCTGGTGACCTTCTGACCAGGTGACCTTCTGACCTGGTGACCTTCTGACCAGGTGACCTTCTGACCAGGTGACCTTCTGACCAGGTGACCTTCAGGTGACCAGGTGTATGTTGAAGGGGACATGAAGGCGGACCAGTTCTTACACGGACTGGACCAGACTGGTTCTGCTGAGTTCACTTTGTACCAAATGTTTAACCTGCTGACAGACAGACAGTGTGTGTGTGTGTGTGTGTGTGTGTGTGTGTGTGTGTGTGTGTGTGTGTGTGTGTGTGTGTGTGTGTGTGTGTGTGTGTGTGTGTGTGTGTGTGTGTAGGTGTGTGTGTGTAGGTGTGTGTGTGTAGGTGTGTGTGTGTAGGTGTGTGTGTGTGTGTGTGTGTGTGTGTGTGTGTGTGTGTGTGTGTGTGTAGGTGTGTGTGTGTAGGTGTGTGTGTGTAGGTGTGTGTGTGTAGGTGTGTGTGTGTGTGTGTGTGTGTGTGTGTGTGTGTGTTTTACTAAATGAAGTTTCATCTTTAACATATTTTATGATCCATTAAGTAAAAAGGATGCAATGATAAAATGATAAAATGATAAAAAGATGTTTTTTAAACATAAAGTGAAATATAAAAAAATGAAATATAAAATGTTCAAACAGAAAAACTCAAAAGCTTAAATTAAAAACAGACTTTTCTTGTAAATCAAGTTTTCATTTTGAGCGTTTTTATTTATATTTTTAAGTTTTAATTCCATTTTGATATTTTCACAAGAACCATTTATCACTTAAATATTTAATTTTGTTTGTTTTATTAATTAAGTAATGTATGAATTATTATTCATTAATATATCGTGATTATTATTTAGACGTGCAGTTTTTTATTAATTTTCTCTTCTTCATTTGTTCATATTTAGTTTTTATTTTCCTGATGTTTGTGATGATTCTGGAGCTGAAACCTCGATGTCTGTTTTTCTCTGCTGACGCCTGAACGCACCGTCCGCCCTCCGTCTTTCTACTCTTCTGATTGGATGTTTTAATGAGATGTAAATAATCCGTCTGAATAAATCAAGTTTGCAGCTCACTGACTCAACTTTACTGCAGGTTGCTGGTTCAAAACCCCCCCAAAAACAGACTGGAGCTTCAGGTCTGAAACCAGGTCTGCTGTGGTCCTCCAGCTTAGGAAAGGTAACAAGGACTTAGGACATAAAACAAGGACAAAACAAAACGCTGAACAATTCATTAATGTACAATTAAACAGCAACTATGTTATTGAACGGTTGCTTTACATGTTGCTGCCGCAAGGAATTGTGGGACGGCATCATCTCCTTTCCTTTGGTGAAGGATGCTCTAGTGTTTCCTATGTTTAAGGAGATGAGCTCTTATGTCTGAGATACTTCAGGGTCACGTGACTTCTTAAGAAGGTTCCTCACTGAGAAGAGAATCCCAACGTCCCCTCACGAAGTCCGTGAGGGTTTAGTTCTGTCTGTCAGATCATCAGTGTTTGAGTCTCTGGCAGACATCTTGAGCCCTTTATGAACCCTTTCTGTAAATCAGCATAGGATGCTGACTTAGCCTCAGGGAATTACCCACAATTCATTGCAATGTGACGTTAAACACGGGGTAACCAGTGGAGACGTGAAACAAAAGGTGAACAAAGAGGACGGCTCACGTGTTCAGCCTGGAGTATTACATGTACTCAGAAACATTAAGGGTTAAAGATGGAACACATAATAAACACGAAATCAGAATATTTATTAATTTATTCATCAAATATTTGATTTTGTCTTTGAAGCTGTTTTGACAAAAACGAGTAAATAGATGATATGAAGTTACCTCATCTTGTGAGGAAAGAGCCTGAAGACGTTCAAATCAGGGAGTACAACGTATGAAATAAATACACATAATTATACATCATATTATTGATGTTTTCATGGTAACGTGATATGTCCCATTCCTATTTACACCATCTCAAGTCCTCACAGTCTCTCACACTCAACCACTCACCAGGTGACCTCAGTGAGTCCTTGAGGGTTCAGGGTTCAGGGTTTAGGGTTTAGGGGGGACATTGGGATTTGGCCAAGAAGTCCTCTTTGAATCCTCTATATCAGGGGTCTTCAACGTGTTTCAGGCCAAGGACCCCCAAACTGATAGAGATGGAGCAGGGACCCCCGACTATGTATATTGTATAACATTGTGTTTTATATTAAACTGGGCCTAGTGCCATGTATACACATACCTCTTTATTGTGCATTCAATACTAAGCTATTCAGATAATACACAGGTTCATATCTTCATGTTTTCATTTTAAACATGAAGGTCCAGTGAGGAGGGGGGCCGTGACACTGACATTCATAAACATACCTTATCAACTGATACCAATGTTAATATCAACACAGTCTGTTAATCACATGATAATCATGAACACAAGCTGTTCAAAGAGACGTTTTTATTTTAAACATAAATGTGGAAATTAAAAATGAGTGATGGCCTATTAGTGCCACTGTCATGCATCAACACACCTGTTATCTTACAATACTGAACTATTACAATAATGGACAGGTTCATGTTTGGGAAAATAAAATTAAAAAAAATGTTTTTAATTGTCTAATCAACCAAACATTTCGCGGACCCCGTAGTGGTCGCGGACCCCCTGTTGAAGACCTCTGCTCTAGATGTTTAAGGAACGGTGCTTCAATGCTTCCTTTCCTATCGCCTTTAGCATAGGAAACTGTTTTAGTTGTACTTTTTGTAGTCCTTCGTTGTAGTTTCATTAGCAGACATCACAACTACGTAGTTTAGTGAAAGTGGAGTCGGATTCTCTGAACACCACGGTTGTCTTTTCCTAACTCCTCATGACCTTTCCTTCACATCTTTCCTTGACCCCATGACCTTTTCCATCGAGGTCCCCACAGCCAGAGAACCATGAACTCAGACTTGGAGGCTTCAGACTACAAACCACCCGGTGCTACTGAAGACCATGTTCTAGAGGAGCCAACAGAACCACCACATCTGCAAACAGCAGAGACCAAACTCTGAGGTCCTCAAACCGGACTCTCCTCCCCCCCGGCTGAAAATCACAAACAATCAGAGACGAGAGACGACCCTGGAAACATGCAGAGTATCCGGACTCAGCTCTAACTCTGGTTCAACAAGGACCTGATGCATCGTAGTAAAGACCCGGTCCTAGTTCTTCTCCAAGTCCACAAACATGTAGACTGGATGGGCAATCTCCCATGACCCCTCCAACAGACCTGGTCCACTGTTCCAGGACCAGGACACAATCCACATTGCTCCTCCAGGATCTGAGGTTCAACAATCAGTCGAAGCCTCCTTTCCAGAACCTTAGCATAAACTTTCCTGGGGGGGGGGGGCGCTAAGCAGTGTGATACCCCGATAATTCAACACACTCTCTGATCCCCCTTTTTAAAAACGGGAACCACCACCCTGGTCCACCACTCCACAGGCTGACCTCCATGAGACACTGAAGAGGTGTGTAGCTGCAGATCTTCTGGCAAACCGATACCCATCTGCATACCCTGAGACAACCAATCCTGAAAGGCAGTGGCGGCTGGTCCATAGAGGGCGCTAGGGCGCCGCCCCCCCTAGAGCTACAAAAAATAAAAATAAAAATAAAAATAAAAATATAAATAAAAATAAAATTTAAAATAAAAATAAACTATACAAATTGTCAATATTTGTGTTTTTGAAACATGGAATCACCCAGTAATATGTGTAAAATATGATATCTGCGGTAAATATATGCTTTTCCTGCTTGTCCTCTCTGCCTGTCTGCTCTTCCTCTCTGTGTGTGCACGTCTCAGCTGGCTGGGGCGCTGGAAAAACTGCCCCAAAGAGGCGGGTCTATAAAGCAGTTTAGCCAATGCTGAGTAAAGATATAAATGAGTGACATACAATTCAGCCAATCAGCGTCCTCAAATAGATTCAGCTTGGGGCAGTTTTTTTCCTGCCCCAAGCTGCGCGTTCTCGTCAGGAGAAGTCTCTACAGGAGAGCGCCAGTGTGAGCACTACTCCTCCAAGACCCGTTTGAGAGGAGAACTGAGAGGAGAAACTACTGAAAGAGCTGATCCCAGATCAGCCTGACCTCACAATCAGACAGCAGACTAGCAGGAAAGAGAAGCAGTACATGAAGCTTCTCTACTAGCTGTACACCAGACAGGTTTGACTAGCTGGATGACGTCATGATAATAACTTATTTATCTTTTTAAAACAACGGGGACAGAACCAGCATGGACAGTTAGGGAGTGAGGGACATGAAGCACCTGTCTGAGAAATGGATATATATATATATATATATATATATATATATATATATATATGTATGTATGTATGTATGTGTGTGTGTGTTTTATATTATAGTGAATATTATTATATGACATATATATTATTATATTATACAGAATATTATATGATATATATATTATTATATTATACAGAATAGTATATGATATATATATATATTATTATATTATACAGAATATTATTATATGATATATATATATATTATTATATTATACAGAATATTATATGATATATATATTATTATATTATACAGAATATTATTATATGTTATATATATTATATTATACTGAACTCCCTGTGAGGGTGACTAAAATAAGATGTCCTGACGTGTTTGTGAAAGTGTTATTTACTGCTTTTTTTCGTGTTGGAATAAATGTTAAATATTTAACTGCAAAGTAGTAATGCGCGTTTGATACCTTAATTTGTTTGCATTAAATCATTCTGGGATGTTTGCTGAAATTGATTGGATGTGGCACAGCCCTACCAAGAACATTTTCCACCAGCCGCCACTGCTGAAAGGCCTCCTTCAGCGTGACAGCCTCCTCCATCAGAAGGTTCTTTGCCAAAAATCTTATGATACGACGTCAAAGTCGATCATAGATCTTTGGCCTTGTGTGTTCTGGTACCAAGTCCACTTATGAACGGCTCAATGCTCCAACATGGTGTTTGTTGTGATCAATCCATGAGTAGCACAGAAGTCCAACAACAAAGAACCACTTGGGTTCAGATCAGGTTCCTCCCAATCACCTCCCTCCAGGTTTCTCCATTGTTTCCCACATGATTGTTTAAGTCCCCCAGCAGAACCACAGAGTCCTCAGTTGGCGCCCTTTCCAGGTTGCCAACCAGAGACTCCAAGCAAGCTCGGTACTCTGAGCACAAACAACCTTCAGAGACTTACTCTAAAAGTCTCCCGGTCTCATAGAGACGACCCTCTCGTTCCTCAGGGTAAACTCCACCACAGCGGTTGCTCAGCCGGGGGCTCGTGAGGATTCTCACACCGCCCGGTGTCTCTTACTGGAAAAGGCTAGAGTCCACCCCCTCTCCAGGAGTTTGGTTCCAGAAGCTCCACCTCCCTCATCAGCTCCAGTTCCTTCCCCCGCCAGAGAGGTGCCGTTCCACAGAGCTAGTCTGTGATGCCGGGGGTCGGTACACCTATAGGTCCCTGCCTTTGGCTGCAGTCGGAACACCAGACGCTCGCCTGTGAGCTCCCCTCCCAGGTCTGGCTCCAGAAGGGGGTCTTGGTTTCACTTCTCTGGTTGAGGTGCTACAACTCTTTTCTGATGATTCATAAAGGGTCAGTGAATATCTCTTGGTCTGGACCCCCTGAGACCACTTTGGTTTGAGAGACTCTACCAAGAGCTATTACCCTGATAAACCAGGTCTCAGGGTCCCTGAAGCCCTCAGACCACAGTAACTTAAGGACTTAGACTGATCTTTGTATCAGGAATCAAACCAGTTAAAACATCTGATTGACTCACAAATTATGCTTTCTGGAACCAGCATCTCCCAGGTTCTGAGAGGTAAAATTGATAATAATGATAATGTTAATAATGATAATGTTAATAATGATAATGTTAATAATGATAATAATGATAATAATGATAATAATGATAATAATGATAATAATGATAATAATGATAATAATGATAATGATAATGATAATGATAATAATGATAATAATGATAATAATGATAATGATAATAATGATAATAATGATAATAATGATAATAATGATAATGATAATGATAATAATGATAATGTTAATGTTAATGATAATGTTAATGATAATAATGATAATAATGATAATAATGATAATGATAATAATGATAATAATGTTAATAATGATAATGATAATGATAATAATGATAATGTTAATGTTAATGATAATGTTAATGATAATAATGATAATAATGATAATAATGATAATGATAATAATGATAATAATGTTAATAATGATAATGTTAATAATGATAATAATGATATTAATGTTAATAATGATAATGATAATAATAATAATGATAATGATAATGATAATGATAATGATAATGATAATAATGATAATAATGATAATAATGTTAATAATGATAATAATGATATTAATGTTAATAATGATAATAATGATAATAATGATAATGATAATAATAATAATGATAATGATAATGATAATGATAATAATGATAATAATGATAATGATAATGATAATGATGATAATGATAATAATGATAATAATGATAATGATAATGATAATGATGATAATGATAATAATGATAATAATGATAATGATAATGATCAAAGGACACATTGAAACAAAGTTCTGAGTTCAGTTAGTAAAGTTGAGTTTATTGACTTCTAGATGATTTCATTAAATTAAATATTTATTCATCATCCTTTTATTATTTCATCCCTGACAGACAGACAGACATGTTGTTTTCTTCAGACCCGCCCAACTCATTTGCATAATGAGCTCTGGAGGTAATGAGAGCATTTACCTGTGATCAGGTGACGTGTTGAGACCAGGTGGAGGTGACGGAGGTCTGCAGACTGACAAGAAGTCCTGACATCACACACACACACACACACACAGCTGGCTGCTCTTCTACTGTACTGGTCCTTATTTAGCTGGTCCCCCCCCCCCCGTCTCTCTCTCTCTCTCTTAATATTGGATGGGACTTTAAATACCCAAAACCTGTCTGTCTCTAAACAGACAATCAGAGACAGACAGGCAGAGAGTCTGTCTGTCTCTCCTGTTAGAAACTATTCTCAACTGTATGTGATGATGGAAGCTGAGGCTGCAAAAAGCTGCTGTGTGTGTGTGTGTGTGTGTGTGTGTGTGTGTGTGTGTGTGTGTGTGTGTGTGTGTGTGTGTGTGTGTGTGTGTGTGTGTGTGTGTCTCAGCCTGGCACACAGTCGCAGTATGCACACTATGTACTCGGCATGCCAACTCAGCCTCGGCACTGCAATGCAGAGCTGTGCATTTGGCCAAGTCATGCCACACACACACACCTACACTCACACACACACACACACACACACACACACCTACACACACACACACACACACACACACACACCTACACACACACACACACACACACACACACCTACACACATAATATTAATATTCAACCTTGCAGTGTGTCTATAGCAGCAGATGATGCATGTCTCTTTCTCTTTCTCTCTTTCTCTTTCTCTCTTTCTCTCTTTCTCTCTCTCTCTCTCTCTCTCTCCCTCCCCCACCCCCCACCCCCTCTCTCTCTCTCGTCCTCTGCAGGGCAGTTAGCCGCATTAGCTCGCTCTCTGTCCTCAGATGACTCCTCCTCTTCCTCCTCTTCCTCCTCCTCCTCCTCGGCTGTCTGCTGTGTCTCTACCCCCCCCCCCCTCTCCTGTGTCACACCAGACGATGCGTTGACTGAGCGGAGGAGAAGAAGAAGAAAACCTCTCCCAGCCGTCCTGCTGCATGGAGGAGAAGCTGAGGAGGAAGAGGAGCAGTGAGGAGGTGAAGACCTGTCTGTCTGTCTGACATCCATCCTCCTGTCTGTCTGTCTGTCTGTCTGTCTGTGTCTGAAACTGTCTCTGTCTGTCTCTGTATCTACCTGTCTGTCCGTCTGTCTGTCCGACTGTCTGCTGCACTGTAAACAACAATAATGCTGAACGGACCTGGACTTTACCGGACTGTACTGTACTGGACTCTACTGTACTGGAGTCTACTGGACTTTACTGTTCTGGACTTTACTTGACTTAACTGTACTGGACTCTAATGGACTTTGCCGGACTGTACTGTACTGGACTCTACTGGACTGGACTCTACTGGACTTTACTTGACTTAACTGTACTGGACTCTAATGGACTCTACTGGACTTTACTGTACTGGACTCTACTGAACTTACTGGACTGGACTCTAATGGACTCTACTGGACTGGACTGTACTGGACTTAACTGTACTGGACTCTACTGGACTGGACTCTACTGGACTTTACTTGACTTAACTGTACTGGACTCTAATGGACTCTACTGGACTTTACTGTACTGGACTCTACTGGACTTACTGGACTGGACTCTACTTGACTTTACTGGACTTAACTGTACTGGACTCTAATGGACTCTACTGTTCTGGACTCTAATGGACTCTACTGGACTCTACTGAACTAGAATCTTGTCTGGACTTTACTGGTCTACTGCTGTACCGTACTAGATGATGATGATGATGATGTCTAATATATAGTGATAATACAGTGTGTGTGTGTGTGTGTGTGTGTGTGTGTGTGTGTGTGTGTGTGTGTGTGTGTGTGTGTGTGTGGAAGACTTAACTACATAAAAGACAGTTTGACAGTTAAACCGTCAAACTGTCTGTCCCAGTTTAGAGTTGTTGTAGTGTTGTAGTGTTGAAGTGTTGTAGTGTTGTAGTGTTGAAGTATTGTAGTGTTGTAGTGTTGAAGTATTGTAGTGTTGTAGTGTTGTAGTGTTGAAGTGTTGAAGTGTTGTAGTGTTGAAGTGTTGAAGTGTTGTAGTGTTGAAGTATTGTAGTGTTGTAGTGTTGTAGTGTTGAAGTGTTGAAGTGTTGTAGTGTTGAAGTGTTGTAGTGTTGAAGTATTGTAGTGTTGTAGTGTTGTAGTGTTGAAGTGTTGTAGTGTTGAAGTGTTGAAGTGTTGTAGTGTTGAAGTGTTGTAGTGTTGAAGTGTTGTAGTGTTGAAGTGTTGTAGTGTTGTAGTGTTGAAGTGTTGTAGTGTTGAAGTATTGTAGTGTTGAAGTGTTGTAGTGTTGAAGTGTTGTAGTGTTGTAGTGTTGAAGTGTTGTAGTGTTGAAGTGTTGAAGTGTTGTAGTGTTGAAGTGTTGTAGTGTTGAAGTGTTGTAGTGTTGTAGTGTTGAAGTGTTGTAGTGTTGAAGTGTTGTAGTGTTGAAGTGTTGTAGTGTTGAAGTGTTGTAGTGTTGTAGTGTTGAAGTGTTGTAGTGTTGAAGTGTTGAAGTGTTGAAGTGTTGAAGTGTTGAAGTGTTGTAGTGTTGAAGTGTTGAAGTGTTGTAGTGTTGAAGTGTTGTAGTGTTGAAGTGTTGAAGTGTTGTAGTGTTGAAGTGTTGTAGTGTTGAAGTGTTGAAGTGTTGTAGTGTTGAAGTGTTGTAGTGTTGAAGTGTTGAAGTGTTGTAGTGTTGAAGTGTTGTAGTGTTGAAGTGTTGTAGTGTTGAAGTGTTGTAGTGTTGAAGTGTTGAAGTGTTGTAGTGTTGAAGTGTTGAAGTGTTGAAGTGTTGAAGTGTTGTAGTGTTGAAGTATTGTAGTGTTGTAGTGTTGTAGTGTTGAAGTGTTGTAGTGTTGTAGTGTTGAAGTGTTGTAGTGTTGAAGTGTTGAAGTGTTGTAGTGTTGAAGTGTTGAAGTGTTGTAGTGTTGAAGTGTTGTAGTGTTGTAGTGTTGAAGTGTTGAAGTGTTGAAGTGTTGTAGTGTTGAAGTGTTGTAGTGTTGAAGTGTTGAAGTGTTGAAGTGTTGTAGTGTTGAAGTGTTGAAGTGTTGAAGTGTTGAAGTGTTGAAGTGTTGTAGTGTTGAAGTGTTGTAGTGTTGAAGTGTTGTAGTGTTGAAGTGTTGTAGTGTTGAAGTGTTGAAGTGTTGAAGTGTTGAAGTGTTGAAGTGTTGTAGCGTTGAAGCGTTGAAGCGTTGAAGCGTTGTAGCGTTGTAGCGTTGTAGCGTTGACGCATTGTAGCGTTGAAGCGTTGAAGCGTTGAAGTGAGCGTCGAAGCGTTGTAGCGTTCTATACAACTCAGAGGAGTCGCCCCCTGGTGGACAGTAGAGAGAATGCAGCTTTAATACATGAAGCTTTGACTTCACTTTAAAGAACCGGAGGCTGTCTTTTGAGTTTCCTCCGTGTTTGATGAGGTGCTTTATCATGTTACTTATATTTCGAGGTTTCCTGGGGGGGTACCAGTGCCGTTGCTACAAGTCTTCCGGTCCTTCGGAGTGTAAGCTGAGTTTGTATTCTGGTCAGGAAGTCAACTCATTATCTAATTATTAATTCAAATAATGTAATGTATGTAACGTATGTAGAAACATTAAGCTGCTCTGTAGGTGGTCTTGTGGTCTTGTGGACTTGTAGTCTTGTGGTCTGTGGTGGATTTAGTGTCAAGTTGTGAACCAATCAGGACGGAGACTTTTGACTTTAGATGTTTTCAGCTGGAGATAAAGAACCAGACGTCATGAGATAAAAGTGATCTAAATGATGAAATGCAGTGATGTCATGCTGACTCTGTTTGACGAGTCATACATGAGACTCCCTCCATGTTTGTTGAAGTGAAGGACGATCTGATAATTATGTTTTCATTCTGTCATTTGGCAGAATTTAAGCAGAATTCAGAAGATAATAATTCATTATTTACAGACAGAAACGAGAGAATGTTACAGATTCATCCTGAAAACATGAGTCGTTTGTATTTAGTGCTAAAAGAATTATGGATTTTTGTTGTTTTCTTTATATGGTGACTTAAAGTTATATATATATATATATATCATATATATATATATATATATATATATATATACTGTATATGTATGTTCTAGGTGTCTCTGTGCTGAGCTGAGCTCCGTCTTGATGGTCTACAGTCTCAGCCTGTCCATCTCAACACCTGCGACCTGAGCACCTGCCCCCCCCACTGCCAGCCCTGACCCCTGAACTCATCGTTTCCTCCACAACAACATGCACCTGAAGTGTTCTGGAGGTTTTATCTGCAGGATCCCTGACACTTAAACCCTCAGGACCGCCTCAGGACCTCCTCCTCCTATAGCCATCACTTCCTGTCCCCTTCCTCCTCCTCCGGACCCGTCCACCATGTCGGAGGGGCTGCTGCAGGTGGAGATTCCGGACTTCGGCAACAGCGTGCTGGGGAACCTGAACGAGCAGCGGTTGCTGGGTCACTACTGCGACGTGTCCGTCCTGGTTCAGGGTCAGGCCTTCAAGGCTCACCGGGCCGTCCTCGCCGCCTCCTCGTTGTACTTCAGAGACCTGTTCAGCTCGGCGGCGGACTCCTCGTCCTCGTCCCCCCCGGCGGTGTTTGAGCTGCCGTCCTCGGTGACACCGACGTGCTTCCAGCAGATCCTGTCGTTCTGCTACACGGGGCGCCTCAGCATGGCCGCCAGCGAGCAGCTGGTCCTCATGTACACCGCCGGGTACCTGCAGATCCAGAACATCGTGGAGCGGGGCATGGAGCTCATGATGATGAAGGCCTCCTCATCCTCCTCGCCTCTCTGCTGCGACTCACAGGTGGAGTTTGGCCACACCCACAGAGACCTGTACCCAGACCGAGACACATGTAGACTACATATAGACCACAATCTAGGCAGACCACATAGGCCACAATCCAGGTAGACCACATATAGACACAATCCAGGTAGACTACATATGGACTACAATCCAGGTAGACTACATAGGCCACAATCCAGGTAGACCACATATAGACACAATCCAGGTAGACTACATATGGACTACAATCCAGGTAGACTACATAGGCCACAATCCAGGTAGACCACATATAGACCACAATCCAGGTAGACCACATATAGACTACATATAGACCACAATCCAGGTAGACCACATATAGACCACAATCCAGGTAGATTATATATAGACCACAATCCAGGTAGACTATATATAGACCACAATCCAGGTAGACTATATATAGACCACAATCCAGATAGACCACAATCCAGGTAGACCACATATAGACCACAATCCAGGTAGACTATATATAGACCACAATCCAGGTAGACTATATATAGACCACAATCCAGATAGACCACAATCCAGGTAGACCACATAGGCCACAATCCAGGTAGACTACATATGGACTACAATCCAGGTAGACTACATAGGCCACAATCCAGGTAGACCACATATAGACCACAATCCAGGTAGACCACATATAGACTACATATAGACCACAATCCAGGTAGACCACATATAGACCACAATCCAGGTAGACTATATATAGACCACAATCCAGATAGACCACAATCCAGGTAGACCACATATAGACACAATCCAGGTAGACTACATATGGACTACAATCCAGGTAGACTACATAGGCCACAATCCAGGTAGACCACATATAGACCACAATCCAGGTAGACTACATATAGACCACAATCCAGGTAGACCACATATAGACCACAATCCAGGTAGACTATATATAGACCACAATCCAGATAGACCACAATCCAGGTAGACCACATATAGACCACAATCCAGATAGACCACAATCCAGGTAGGCCACAAACCAGGTAGACCACATAGAGACTACATATAGGCCACAATCCAGGTAGACCACATATCAACTATATGTATAAATATTTAAATCTGCTTAATCTGCTAAAGGAACAAGAACGTTGAATCGATTGAAGACCTCCAGGTTTTAAGGCTCCTCCCCCTCAGACTCAGCAGTATCTAGTGGACATTAGAGGAACTGCAGCTCAACGCACTTTACAACTAAGGCTGCTGATTGGTCGGAACTTTCTCTGACCACACCCCAACTACAGATGTCTGGTGTTTTGATTCCTCGCGAAGTATCAGTCATCTTTATGAGCTGTTTACTTTTTTAACTTCATGTCAACACATTGATGTATTACAGACGACCTCAGCAGACGAGCTCGGGGGCTTCGACGCCCCGATGGTCGAGCAGCACGGCGCCCCCCTCCTGCAGGAGTCCAGTCCGGACCAGCCGGTCCTGAGCCCAGAGGAGCTGCTGCTGGCCGTCAGCAGGATCAAACAGGAGAGAGCCGACACTCCTCCTGCTGAGGAGAATGGAGGAGGAGCCAGAGGAGGAGGAGCCAGAAGAGGAGGAGGAGGAGAGGAGGCCAGGTGGGTAGAAATATACACAGAACCGTACAGAACTGCACAGAACCACACAGAACCATACAGAACCGTCCATGCTCCCTACATGTTCTTTACATGCGCCTTGTTTTTGGTATGATTGTCTCCTCCTGGTCTATCTTGTCTCCTCCTGGTCTATCTTGTCGTTGGTCTATCTTGTCCCTGTTGGTCTATCTTGTCCCTGTTGGTCTATCTTGTCCCTGTTGGTCTATCTTGTCCCTGTTGGTCTATCTTGTCCCTGTTGGTCTATCTTGTCCCTGTTGGTCTATCTTGTCCCTGTTGGTCTATCTTGTCGTTGGTCTATCTTGTCCCTGTTGGTCTATCTTGTCCTTGTTGGTCTATTTTGTCCCTGTTGTTCTGTCCTCAGAATGGACGTTTCTGGGGACCTCCAGGCCACCAGGAGCAGTGCTCTGTGTTACCTGGGTGCAGGTGGAGGTCTGGTTCCGGGGCTGCAGTCCTACTTGCTGGCGAACGGGGGGCGCTCCAGTCCAGGAGGCTCTAGCCTCCCCACGGACTCCCCTCCCTCTCACCCCCCCACAGAGGAGGAGCTAGAGGAGGATTACTACGGGAACACCGTCCAGTCTGGACTCTACCAACACATCTACGGACATCCCGGAAACCCCTACAGTAAGTTACATGATGGTACAATCCCATCTATTTTTGCTCCTGTCCAATAAGAAGGAACTACATTTATAAACACCCCTTCTCTCCGTTTCTCATTGGTCCAGTCCAAGAGAAGATAGAGATGCTGTCCCTCCCATTGGCTAACGAGCGTCGGCCCTGTGTGCTGGTTGGTCGGGACAACATGGCGCTCCCGGCCAGTCTGATCAGTCAGATCGGGTATCGCTGCCACCCGTCGCTTTACACTGAGGGAGACCCGGGAGAAAAGGTGGAGCTGGTGGCAGGTAGGACATCAGAACACCTGTCCAGCTGTAGATGTAGAGCGTTACATTTTAAAAGTGAACATAGACTGATGTCAGTGTGTGTGTGTGTGTGTGTGTGCAGGTTCAGGTGTGTTCATGACGCGAGGTCAGCTGATGAACTGTCACCTGTGTGCTGGAGTCAAACACAAGGTTCTGCTCAGGAGACTGCTGGCTACGTTCTTCGACAGGTGAGCTAACAACTTGTAAACACTGTTTTCATCTCGATGAGTTAAGAGAGAGAGATCCTGGATGTGGTTAGCCTAGCTTAGCATAAAGACTGGGAGCAGGGGTAAACTGCTAGCTCAGGAATTGCATGGACGTCCACCCAGTATCCTGGTCGCGCGGAGGTCCGCCCGGTACCTTGGTCGCAAGGACGTCCGTCCACCATCAGACGTCATGTGACGTCATCAGACGTCATGTGACGTCAGCAGACGTCATGTGACGTCAGGCTGTGTGAAATATTCCAGAACATTGTGACAGTCAGCAGCTCCCTTTACATCCTGCTGCTGTTTTACATAACTGCTCTGTGAGGGGGGGGGGGGGGGGGGGAGATCTAAAGCTCAGTATAGGTGCTGATTAGGTTGTTATGGTTTCCATAGAAACACTCTGGCCAATAGCTGTGGGACAGGGATCCGCTCCTCCACCAATGATCCGAGCAGAAAACCTCTGGACAACCGGGTGTTAAACACTGTCAAACGTAAGACACACACACACACACACACACACACACACAGACAGACACACACACACACACACACACACACAGACACAGACACACACACAGACACACACACAGACACAGACACAGACACACACACACAGACACACACACACACACACACACACACACACAGACACAGACACAGACACAGACACAGACACACACACACAGACACACACACACACACACACACAGACACAGACACACACACACACACACACACACAGACACACACACACACACACACAGACACACACACACACACACACACACACACACACACAGACACACACACACACACACACACACACACACACACACACACAGACCGTCTGACTCATAAATGTGTCTTTTTAATGTATTTTGGAACTATTGAGAGATTTCACCCTTCCTCTTCCTTCATCTCCCTCCTTCCCTCCTCCTCCTCCTCCTCCTCCTCTTCTTCTTCTTCTTCCTCCTCCTTCATCTTCCTCCTTCCCTCCTCCTCCTCCTCCTCCTCTTCTTCTTCCTCCTCCTTCATCTTCCTCCTTCCCTCTTCCTCCTCCTCCTCCTCTTGTTCTTCTTCATCCTCCTTCATCTTCCTCCTCTTCTTCTTCTTCCTCCTCCTTCATCTTCCTCCTCTTCCTCCTCCTCAGTCTACTGTCAGAACTTTGCTCCTAACTTTAAGGAGAGTGAGATGAACGTCATTGCGGCCGACATGTGCACCAACGCCCGAAGAGTCCGCAAACGTTGGCTCCCCAAGATCCAGTCTCTCCTCCCCGACAGCCTCCCCACCTCCTCCCACCCCCGCAAGGCTAAGAGGGGAGGAGGAGGAGGAGGAGGAGGAGGAGGAGGAGAAGCGGTGGTGCAGCCCAGCAGCAGCCCCTTCGAACTGGACCTGCGGCAGCTCAGCGCCTCCTACCTCGGCCTGGAGGCTCCGCTGTACCGTGAGAGGGAGGCGGCGGGGGAGAGAGAGAAGGAGGCCCCCCTGGCCCCCCCTGCCCTCCTGCCTCACCTGCAGTTTGCCGGGTCTCGTGTGGGAGGAGGTGGAACAGGTGGGGGGGGTCAGGTGGAGGAGGTGCTGATGGGCGGCGAGGCAGATGGAGGAGGGAGGCTACAGACTGAACCTCCAGACCTCCCCCTCTCTTCCTCTTCCTCCTCCTCCCACCCCTCCCCTCAGCCCGCAGAGCCCGCCCCTCCTCACAGGGTATTGGCCGACACAGAAGAGAGGGGGGCGGAGCCTCTGGAAGACAGCCAATAAGCTTTCTATAGTATCTGCCTACCTGTATGTAAATAACACAATAGCTACCTGTCCCCCACCTGTCTGTCACTACCTGAGACAGACAGTCCTCCTGTCTATCTGTCTGTCTCTACCTGTCCCCCACCTGTCTGTCTGTCACTACCTGAGACAGACAGTCCTCCTGTCTATCTGTCTGTCTCTACCTGTCCCCCACCTGTCTGTAACTACCTGAGACAGACAGTCCTCCTGTCTATCTGTCTGTTTCTACCTGTCCCCCACCTGTCTGTCACCACCTGAGACAGACAGTCCTCCTGACTTCCTGTCTGTCTCTACCTGTCTGTCTGTCACTACCTGAGACAGACAGTCCTCCTGTCTATCTGTCTGTCTCTACCTGTCCCCCACCTGTCTGTCACTACCTGAGACAGACAGTCCTCCTGTCTATCTGTCTGTTTCTACCTGTCCCCCACCTGTCTGTCACCACCTGAGACAGACAGTCCTCCTGACTTCCTGTCTGTCTCTACCTGTCTGTCTGTCACTACCTGAGACAGACAGTCCTCCTGACTTCCTGTCTGTCTCTACCTGTCTGTCTGTCACTACCTGAGACAGACAGTCCTCCTGACTTCCTGTCTGTCTCTACCTGTCTGTCTGTCACTACCTGAGACAGACAGTCCTCCTGACTTCCTGTCTGTCTCTACCTGTCTGTCTGTAACTACCTGAGACAGACAGTCCTCCTGACTTCCTGTCTGTCTCTACCTGTCTGTCTGTCACTACCTGAGACAAACAGTCCTCCTGACTTCCTGTCTGTCTCTACCTGTCTGTCTGTCACTACCTGAGACAGACAGTCCTCCTGACTTCCTGTCTGTCTCTACCTGTCTGTCTGTCACTACCTGAGACAGACAGTCCTCCTGACTTCCTGTCTGTCTCTACCTGTCTGTCTGTAACTACCTGAGACAGACAGTCCTCCTGACTTCCTGTCTGTCTCTACCTGTCTGTCTGTAACTACCTGAGACAGACAGTCCTCCTGACTTCCTGTCTGTCTCTACCTGTCCCCCACCTGTCTGTCACTACCTGAGACAGACAGTCCTCCTGTCTATCTGTCTGTTTCTACCTGTCCCCCACCTGTCTGTCACCACCTGAGACAGACAGTCCTCCTGACTTCCTGTCTGTCTCTACCTGTCTGTCTGTCACTACCTGAGACAGACAGTCCTCCTGTCTATCTGTCTGTCTCTACCTGTCCCCCACCTGTCTGTCACTACCTGAGACAGACAGTCCTCCTGTCTATCTGTCTGTTTCTACCTGTCCCCCACCTGTCTGTCACCACCTGAGACAGACAGTCCTCCTGACTTCCTGTCTGTCTCTACCTGTCTGTCTGTCACTACCTGAGACAGACAGTCCTCCTGACTTCCTGTCTGTCTCTACCTGTCTGTCTGTCACTACCTGAGACAGACAGTCCTCCTGACTTCCTGTCTGTCTCTACCTGTCTGTCTGTCACTACCTGAGACAGACAGTCCTCCTGACTTCCTGTCTGTCTCTACCTGTCTGTCTGTAACTACCTGAGACAGACAGTCCTCCTGACTTCCTGTCTGTCTCTACCTGTCTGTCTGTCACTACCTGAGACAAACAGTCCTCCTGACTTCCTGTCTGTCTCTACCTGTCTGTCTGTCACTACCTGAGACAGACAGTCCTCCTGACTTCCTGTCTGTCTCTACCTGTCTGTCTGTCACTACCTGAGACAGACAGTCCTCCTGACTTCCTGTCTGTCTCTACCTGTCTGTCTGTAACTACCTGAGACAGACAGTCCTCCTGACTTCCTGTCTGTCTCTACCTGTCTGTCTGTAACTACCTGAGACAGACAGTCCTCCTGACTTCCTGTCTGTCTCTACCTGTCCCCCACCTGTCTGTCACCACCTGAGACAAACAGTCCTCCTGACTTCCTGTCTGTCTCTACCTGTCTGTCTGTCACTACCTGAGACAGACAGTCCTCCTGACTTCCTGTCTGTCTCTACCTGTCTGTCTGTAACTACCTGAGACAGACAGTCCTCCTGACTTCCTGTCTGTCTCTACCTGTCTGTCTGTAACTACCTGAGACAGACAGTCCTCCTGACTTCCTGTCTGTCTCTACCTGTCCCCCACCTGTCTGTCACCACCTGAGACAAACAGTCCTCCTGACTTCCTGTCTGTCTCTACCTGTCTGTCTGTAACTACCTGAGACAGACAGTCCTCCTGACTTCCTGTCTGTCTCTACCTGTCTGTCTGTAACTACCTGAGACAGACAGTCCTCCTGACTTCCTGTCTGTCTCTACCTGTCTGTCTGTCACTACCTGAGACAGACAGTCCTCCTGACTTCCTGTCTGTCTCTACCTGTCTGTCTGTAACTACCTGAGACAGACAGTCCTCCTGACTTCCTGTCTGTCTGTTCCCCTACCTCACTACCTGTTCACCTGTCTACCTCTCTGCCACCTGTCTGTCTGTCTGACTGTCTGTCTGTCTGCTCCTTTATCTGTCTGTCCTCCTGTCTGTCTGTCTGCTTGAGTCTGCTGCATGTTAACAGCCTCCTGCAGTCCAGCACACAGAACCATAGCAACAGGATGATGATGATGATGATGATGATGAAGAAGATATTCACTCTGATAAAGACAATAAAGCTTCTTGATAATCAGACTGATGTTTCTGTGTTGGTCATTACCTCGCTCTGATGCACTGAATGGACCAGGGTTGCATAGTCCGGACAGTAGCCGGCCTCAAGCAGACTTCTAAATGATCATCAGTCATGGTGGAACGGTATTTGGACTTAATATTCTTCACATAAATAAGTAGAGCCGAATAATGCAGTCAAGAAGGTAGCACATTTCCTCATGTTTGGGTACTTTTCCTCCTGTCCATGAGCCCTGTAGTGTCAGAGTCTCATCCTCCGCTCCAGACGAGTTCAGGTGAAACAGCGTTGAATCGACCTCGAGTAAAGCGAAGTCTTGAAAGCGTTTGTCAAACTGACAGATACTTGTCAATCTGCTCTAACACTGTCAAGTTGCGCACACGTCTCCAGCTCTGACGCGAGGTTTTGGAAGTTCCCCAAATCATGGCGCTGCAGCTTTGAGGAGAGATGTTGCATTTTTTGTTTGAAAGCATTAATAACTGAGCTGATCATATTGACTACGGTTTTTGCTCTAAATTAAGCTCATTCAACATGTTGGTCAGATCGGTTAACAATGCCAAGTCTAGCAGCCACTGATCGTCATGTAGTTGTTTGTATTCTGCATGTTTAACGACAAGGAGGAACTCCTTTATCTCCGGACAGAGCTCTCGAAATCTCTGCAGGAATTTCCCCCTACTAAGCCATCTCACATCAGTATGTAGCAAGAACTCAGAGTCGTCGCAGTCAGCCTTCTCCAGATGCGCACGGAACAGCCGTGGCTAACTAATTAGCTCGCCGGAGTTTTGCGGTTGGCCGTGCATGCACGGCGACCCGTGTGTTGGAGAGGACGTGATCTCAGACTGGCTGCCCTGTACGTCAATCAAGTGGCAAATGCCATAGGGAGGATGGATGATAGGCTAACATCACATTTCTTTTGAATGGCATATGCGATCTATCCGCACTACCTTTGCGATCGACTGGTCATATTGGGCACCCTTGGTGTAAGACAACTGTCAATCACTGTGTAGCCCCGCCCCTAAAGCATCCCCTGCTTTATGGTCTGTTTGACTCTAAATGGACCATAATGTACTAAATGAACATCATGCTGTATTGAAGAAGACTTGAAACTAGAGATTGAGACCATAAACTCATGTTTACAATGTTTACTGAGGTAATAAATCAAGAGAGAAGTAGAGTCATTTTCTCATAGACTTCTATAGAACCAGAGGAGTCGCCCCCTGGTGGACACTAGAGAGAATGCAGCTTTAACACATGAAGGAACCAGAGGTTGATGACTAGTTCAGACTAGAGCTGTGTTACAAATCTCATAGTGTCAAGGGGAGTTCATGGCTACATAAAGGTTCAATACAAATTAGAAACAATTGACTTAAATCCTAATAGAAATACATTGGTATATAAAGATCAGTTATTGTATCGATATAAAGATCAGTTATTGTATTAATATAAACATATCTCATGTATTTAAACGTCCTCTGTAGCAGGCCTCAGCCAGCTTCTCTGCTGCTACGCTGCATGCTGGGAAACGTAGTTCCAGTGACAGCGCCATTCTGATCCAGTTGTACCTCTCCAGCCAATCACGGCCGTCCAGTCATCACATCAGCCAATCACCGCTCTTCATCTAACTCACCGGACAATCACAGCGCTTCACATCCCCCCAGCGACCAATCACAACCCCGTAAAAACCCCGCAGCCAGTCAGAGCGCCGCACACAACCCGGCCAGCCAATCCGATCACAACAACATCCACGATGCTGTTCACCACTGCGCCTGCGCAGACGGGAGACAGCTGATAACTCATCTATTATGCTACTTCGCTAAATAAAAAAACAAAATCTTCCATAAAACCGACCGCCGATCGGACGCCTCCCGGAGCACCGAGACACGAAGTAGAGCCGCCTCTCTGACCGGGTACCGGTGGCTTTAAGCGGGTAAACGGAGCGGAAGTGTCGCTGTGTGTCTCCAGACAAAGCTCAGCTAACAGGCTAACAGGCTAACGGCTCGTTAGCTAGAGCTGTAACATCTGCACACAACGGATCGGTGAGCGCGTGAATCCGCTCGTTACCGAACAAACCGGCAAGATATCACCTCCATCACGTGCTTCAGACGTCAAAACGACGGCTATTAATACTATTTACGACGTTTAATTACGTCTTCGGTAAGTAGCCTAGCTCCGTTAGCTTAGCCACCTAGCTCATATTTTGCCCTGTGCTTGCCCGCCATCTTTTTAAAGCGAGATAAACGGGATGTTTTCGTTAGCCTGTTAAAAAAAAAAAAAACACGCTCACACCTGAGCAGGTGGAGCAGTTAGCGCGAGGATCTATGTGTCGTTCAGCGGTAAATCACCTAGCGGGTGTGTCTCTATAATATTATTATTATTATTATCTGTGGATGGGTCAATGGTGACTGGATTGTGTTGTGTGTTAGCTTAGTTTGTCTGTTAGCTTGATTAGCTTAGTTTGGCTGTTAGCGGTGTGTCTGTTAGCAGGGTTTCTATTAACAGTGTCTGTTAACAGTGTTTTAGCGGTGTGTCTATTAACAGTGTCTGTTAACAGTGTCTGTTAGCGGTGTGTCTGTTAACAGTGTCTGTTACAGACACTTAATAGAAACCATGTTAACAGTGTCTGTTAACAGTGTTTTAGCGGTGTGTCTATTAACAGTGTCTGTTAGCAGGGTTTCTATTAACAGTGTCTGTTAGCGGTGTGTCTGTTAACAGTGTCTGTAACAGACACTGTTAATAGAAACCCTGTTAACAGTGTCTGCAGGGTTTCTATTAACAGTGTCTGTTAACAGTGTCTGCAGGGTTTCTATTAACAGTGTCTGTAACACACTGTTAATAGAAACCCTGTTAACAGTGTCTGTAACACACTGTTAATAGAAACCCTGTTAACAGTGTCTGCAGGGTTTCTATTAACAGTGTCTGTTAACGGTGCTTGTTAACAGTGTCTGTTAACGGTGTCTGTTAACGGTAACTGTCTGTTAACGGTGCTTGTTAACGGTGCTTGTTAACAGTGTCTGTTAACGATGTCTGTTAACGGTGCTTGTTAACAGTGTCTGTTAACGGTGCTTGTTAACAGTGTCTGTTAACGGTGTCTGTTAACGGTGCTTGTTAACGGTGCTTGTTAACGGTGATTGTTAACAGTGTCTGTTAACGGTGCTTGTTAACAGTGTCTGTTAACGCTGTCTGTTAACGGTGCTTGTTAACGGTGTCTGTTAACGGTGCTTGTTAACGGTGTCTGTTAACGGTGCTTGTTAACAGTGTCTGTTAACGCTGTCTGTTAACGGTGCTTGTTAACGGTGCTTGTTAACGGTGCTTGTTAACGGTGATTGTTAACAGTGTCTGTTAACGGTGCTTGTTAACAGTGTCTGTTAACGCTGTCTGTTAACGGTGCTTGTTAACGGTGTCTGTTAACGGTGCTTGTTAACGGTGTCTGTTAACGGTGCTTGTTAACAGTGTCTGTTAACGCTGTCTGTTAACGGTGTCTGTTAACGGTTTCTGTTAACGGTGCTTGTTAACAGTGTCTATTAACAGTGTCTGTTAGCAGGGTTTCTGTTAACGGTGTCTGTTAACGGTGCTTGTTAACAGTGTCTGTTAGCGGTGTATGCAGCTGCCGGACTCTTAACATCTGTTGAGCCGGACTCTTTAGAGGAGGCTCCGGTCCCTGTTACTGTAACACAGAACTGGGTCTGGGTCTCAGGCGGGTTGTGGTCCAGGTGTTAAATTCCACCACAGGTAGTCTGGTGGAAGGAGTCCTCAGAGCTTTACTGCAGTAAAAGTATTAATAGCACAGTGTACAAATACTTAAGATCCAGACGTCTGATGCTAACGTTAGCTCAGCTTGTTTCTCTGATAACTTAAGATCCAGACGTCTGATGCTAACGTTAACTCAGCTTGTTTCTCTGATAACTTAAGATCCAGACGTCTGATGCTAACGTTAGCTCAGCTTGTTTCTCTGATAACTTAAGATCCAGACGTCTGATGCTAACGTTAGCTCAGCTTGTTTCTCTGATAACTTAAGATCCAGACGTCTGATGCTAACGTTAGCTCAGCTTGTTTCTCTGATAACTTAAGATCCAGACGTCTGATGCTAACGTTAACTCAGCTTGTTTCTCTGATAACTTAAGATCCAGACGTCTGATGCTAACGTTAGCTCAGCTTGTTTCTCTGATAACTTAAGATCCAGACGTCTGATGCTAACGTTAGCTCAGCTTGTTTCTCTGATAACTTAAGTTCCAGACGTCTGATGCTAACGTTTGCTCAGCTTGTTTCTCTGATAACTTAAGATCCAGACGTCTGATGCTAACGTTAACTCAGCTTGTTTCTCTGATAACTTAAGATCCAGACGTCTGATGCTAACGTTAGCTCAGCTTGTTTCTCTGATAACTTAAGATCCAGACGTCTGATGCTAACGTTAGCTCAGCTTGTTTCTCTGATAACTTAAGATCCAGACGTCTGATGCTAACGTTAGCTCAGCTTGTTTCTCTGACAGCTTAAGATCCAGACGTCTGACGCTAACGTTAACTCAGCTTGTTTCTCTGATAACTTAAGATCCAGACGTCTGACGCTAACGTTAGCTCAGCTTGTTTCTCTGATAACTTAAGATCCAGACGTCTGATGCTAACGTTAGCTCAGCTTGTTTCTCTGATAACTTAAGATCCAGACGTCTGATGCTAACGTTTGCTCAGCTTGTTTCTCTCATAACTTGGCTAACGGCGTCTCTGTCTCTCAGGTTGTGCGATGGGAGTTTGTCTCCTCGGAGGAAACATCAAGCTGAAGAATCGGCACCACCAACTACACCTGAACTGAACACACAACTGTGTGCCCTCTCTCACACACACACACACACACCCTCAGAACACAGAGGGAGTTGTTTTTTCACCTTTAGGTCAGACACTGATATCCCACAGTGCATTGCTGCGTCACCGTCGTCCACCATGTCGGACGCCCCCGAGGCTGCGCCCCCCAGCCCCCCCACCGTCACCAACCCGGTCCCCCCGGAGGTCACCAACGCCACCAAACCTGGCAGGTAAGACATGCCTCCAATCTTTTTATTTCACTGAAAAGCACCAAGAAATAGTTGGACAACAAGTTAGAATGTTGGAATAAAGTTTTACTGACGATGGTTCTCCTCCAATATTCAGTAAAACATGTGTTTCTAGTCTCTGATCTCTGATCATGTTACATTGTAAACAACCAATCAGTGTTTAAACCAACAGGAGGAGAGCTAGTAACGTTAGCAGCACCGCTAACGGCTAACCAACGGAGGTTCACTTCAGTTACATTATGATGCCTTCAGGCTCTGCTCAGTGAACACAAGTACTGGCTGAAGGTACATAACGTTATCATGATGTGTTCACATGTCATCTGTAAGATGTAGTTTTGGTGATAAACTTGAATAAATCCAGTAGTTTGAAGGAGATGTTTATGAATATAGAATAGATATTAGAGATGAATTATGATGTTTGACTTCATAACACGAGCTCTAAGCTCATTATAATCATTACAAATAATAAATCAATAAAAATACAATCTTTTATTTGAATTGTGTGTTTTATCAAGAAAAAAACCCTATAAATTACCATAACAAAGTAAAAGTACAACATTTAGTATTTTTGATGGTTTCAAATAATAATATTCTGGATCCTTGTAGACCAGCTGCTATAATCAAACCACAAAGGGATCTGTATCTGTCATACCTGCAAACTTGTCGCGTTTTGAATCAAAAATATGTCATCCACGTGAATCGTGTAGATCCGTAGAGGGTTTTTTTTGGGGTGGGGGGGGGGTCAACTGGCCAGCCAGCGTTTCTCCGATTGGAGTGAGACGAGGAGAAAAGGTGACGTGGTGATCTTCACAATAAAACATCTGTGATGTGACGTGTCGAGTCTTGTCCAATCAGCGTTCAGATGTCTACAGCGTCTTCATTTCCCTCCGTTACAGTTTAAGTTACGTTATGTTCCGTTACCGTTCAGACTTGCTGGTTAAGTTAACGTCCACTACATGCTGAACTCTGTCGACTGTTAACGTTCGTCATTATCGCGAATTAGGAGGAAGTAACGTAACGTGATGAAACATGAAGCCCCCCCGTGTTCCGGTTCAGTTCACGCGGCCACTCGTTAACGTTAAACCAGAACACCGGCGGATCTGGTTGCTGTTTTTAACTCAAAGTAGAATGAAAGGCCCAGATACTGATGAGATGATGAGGTCAAAGAGCTTCAGGGCTGAGCTGTGAGTGGAGCTGGGCCTGGATAAAGGTGGAGGTCTAAACAGACCTGAGTACAGCTTCCTGCTGTCAGTGTTTTAAATACATTGATGAGGCAGGTCTGCTGAATGCAGCCTCTGCTCCAAGGAGATGAACTACAGCAACAAGGGCTCACGTGACCTCTCATCACACTGTACACACTGTTCACTGTGATGATAATATGAAGACGTACAGTAACAGTAGAAGTTAATATGAAGACGTACAGTAACAGTAGAAGTTAATATGAAGACATACAGTAACAGTAGAAGTTAATATGAAGACGTACAGTAACAGTAGAAGTTAATATGAAGACATACAGTAACAGTAGAAGTTAATATGAAGACGTACAGTAACAGTAGAAGTTAATATGAAGACATACAGTAACAGTAGAAGTTAATATGAAGACGTACAGTAACAGTAGAAGTTAATATGAAGACGTACAGTAACAGTAGAAGTTAATATGAAGACGTACAGTAACAGTAGAAGTTAATATGAAGACGTACAGTAACAGTAGAAGTTAATATGAAGACGTACAGTAACAGTAGAAGTTAATATGAAGACGTACAGTAACAGTAGAAGTTAATATGAAGACGTACAGTAACAGTAGAAGTTAATATGAAGACGTACAGTAACAGTAGAAGTTAATATGAAGACGTACAGTAACAGTAGAAGTTAATATGAAGACATACAGTAACAGTAGAAGTTAATATGAAGACGTACAGTAACAGTAGAAGTTAATATGAAGACGTACAGTAACAGTAGAAGTTAATATGAAGACGTACAGTAACAGTAGAAGTTAATATGAAGATGTACAGTAACAGTAGAAGTTAAGATGAAGACGTACAGTAACAGTAGAAGTTAAGATGAAGACGTACAGTAACAGTAGAAGTTAATATGAAGACGTACAGTAACAGTAGAAGTTAATATGAAGACGTACAGTAACAGTAGAAGTTAATATGAAGACATACAGTAACAGTAGAAGTTAAGATGAAGACGTACAGTAACAGTAGAAGTTAATATGAAGACGTACAGTAACAGTAGAAGTTAATATGAAGACGTACAGTAACAGTAGAAGTTAATATGAAGACATACAGTAACAGTAGAAGTTAATATGAAGACGTACAGTAACAGTAGAAGTTAATATGAAGACGTACAGTAACAGTAGAAGTTAATATGAAGACGTACAGTAACAGTAGAAGTTAATATGAAGACGTACAGTAACAGTAGAAGTTAAGATGAAGACGTACAGTAACAGTAGAAGTTAAGATGAAGACGTACAGTAACAGTAGAAGTTAATATGAAGACATACAGTAACAGTAGAAGTTAATATGAAGACGTACAGTAACAGTAGAAGTTAATATGAAGACGTACAGTAACAGGGTTCAATGAAAACTAATCACTTAATTTGCAGGCGATGGTTTGTTTTTATTTGACTCAAACTTTTGAAAATGAGACCTCGTTCTAAATGGATTTTGTCTAAATAAAGGTTAATAATAATAATATTGATTTAAAAAAAAAAAAAAAAAGCTAACTAGCTAGCTCTTCAACTGGAGCTGAAATAGTGATAAATAACTGAATAATAAATGATTCTTTTGCTTAAAGTAAATATGGTCTTATCACTTAATGTTATTCTCAGAGTACACCAGAATGCTACATTCCCCCCCCTCCCCCCCCCCCCCCGACAGGATTTCGGGCGTGTCACCTTTTTCACCCCTTATGAGTTTGCAGGTATGATCTGTTCATATGGATCATCAATAATGAATAGAACGTGATCTTAAAGTTGTATTTGTTCTTCTTCTTCTGATCTGTGGTATCTATGACCCCGTTCTTCACCAGTTCCTCTGTCTGTTCTCTCTGATCTTTGTGTGTTTGTGTCCCTCAGAAAGACCAACCAGCTGCAGTACATGCAGAACGTGGTGGTGAAGACGCTGTGGAAGCATCAGTTCGCATGGCCCTTCTACCAGCCGGTGGACGCCATCAAACTCTGCCTGGCGGTGAGTTGCTCTTCACTTCATGTCCAGTTCAATCTCACCGGATCGGCTCCATCTGTGAGCTTCACATGGAGCAGAGTCGTTTTACAAAAGCATTGAATTATATTCTCAATAATAAGGCTGTAAAAGTATTAAAACCGTTAACGAAGGGATTAAATATACAACGTCATGAATAAATGTTTTGTTTGTGACATTAACGTTAAATGTTACACCTTTACGTCAGTGGATTACTTAGAATGGGTTAGTAGAATAACTACACAATATCTACACAATAACTTTAATAACTACACAATAAGGACTTAATAACTACTTAATAACTACACAATAACTACTTAATATCTACACAATAACTTTAATAACTACACAATAAGGACTTAATAACTACACAATAAGGACTTAATAACTACTTAATAACTACACAATAAGGACTTAATAACTACACAATAAGGACTTAATAACTACACAATAAGGACTTAATAACTACACAATAAGGACTTAATAACTACTAATAACTACACAATAAGGACTTAATAACTACACAATAAGGACTTAATAACTACACAATAGGGACTTAATAACTACTCGATAACTACTCTGCTACCAGTGGTAGAAAGTACATGTACTCAAGTACTGTACTTAAGTACAATTTAAAGGCACTAGTACTAAACTGGAGTATTTCCGTGTTCTTCATACCTCCACTACACCTGAGGGGTAAATATTGTACTATTTATCTGACAGCTTTATTTACTTTACATCTTAAGATTGACAGTACAACAATAAATTATGATATAATTATATTAATTGATGATAATTCACAGGCTACCCAGCATTATGTAAAGTAATATATATAAGACAGATTTAATAAGCCCTATCTATACCAGCTTCAACATTAACACAATGAAAAAGGTCTTAAAAAGTCTTAAATTTAACCTGGAGAACCCTGGCAGTACCTTGCTAAGCTATGCTAATCTAAGCTAACCATGTTTCCAGGACTACCACAAGGTGATCAAGAACCCGATGGACATGGGAACCATCAAGAAACGTCTGGAGAACAATTATTACTGGAGCGCCAGTGAGGCCATGCAGGACTTCAACACCATGTTCACCAACTGTTACATCTACAACAAGGTACACACACGAGTTACTACACTGTGTACTTTTATACTTTATACCTGCAGCTTCAGGTGTGAACATCACAGTTGTGTGTCTGTGTGTTTCAGCCCACCGATGACATCGTCCTCATGGCTCAGGCTTTAGAGAAGATCTTCCTGCAGAAAGTTTCTCAGATGCCTCAAGAAGAAGTCGCTCTGCTGCCTCCAGCTCCCAAAGGCAAGAGCAAGAGCAAACAGCCCGGTGCTGCTACCACAGGTTAGTACTGCAGTACTAGTACTGCTGCTACTGGTGTATACTGCAGTACTAATACTGCTGCTACTGGTGTATACTGCAGTACTAATACTGGTGAATACTGCAGTACTAATACTGCTGCTACTGGTGTATACTGCAGTACTAATACTGGTGTATACTGCAGTACTAATACTGGTGTATACTGCAGTACTAATACTGGTGAATACTGCAGTACTAATACTGGTGAATACTGCAGTACTAATACTGCTGCTACTGGTGTATACTGCAGTACTAATACTGGTGAATACTGCAGTACTAATACTGCTGCTACTGGTGTATACTGCAGTACTAATACTGGTGTATACTGCAGTACTAATACTGGTGTATACTGCAGTACTAATACTGGTGTATACTGCAGTACTAATACTGGTGAATACTGCAGTACTAATACTGGTGAATACTGCAGTACTAATACTGCTGCTACTGGTGTATACTGCAGTACTAATACTGGTGAATACTGCAGTACTAATACTGCTACTGGTGTATACTGCAGTACTAATACTGGTGTATACTGCAGTACTAATACTGCTGCTACTGGTGTATACTGCAGTACTAATACTGGTGTATACTGCAGTACTAATACTGCTGCTACTGGTGTGTGTGTGCTGCAGTACTAATACTGCTGCTACTGGTGTGAATACTGCAGTACTAATACTTAGGGGTGGGAATCACCAGAGGTCCCCCGATACGATATTATCACGATACTTAGGTCACGATACGATATTATCACGATACTTAGGTCACGATACGATATTATCACTATACTTAGGTCACGATACGATATTATCACTATACTTAGGTCACGATACGATATTATCACTATACTTAGGTCACGATACGATATTATCACTATACTTAGGTCACGATACGATATTATCACTATACTTAGGTCACGATACGATATTGTCACTATACTTAGGTCACGATACGATATTATCACTATACTTAGGTCACGATACGATATTATCACTATACTTAGGTCACGATACGATATTATCACTATACTTAGGTCACGATACGATATTATCACTATACTTAGGTCACGATACGATATTGTCACTATACTTAGGTCACGATGCGATATTATCACGATACTTAGGTCATGATACTTAGGTCACGATACGATATTATCACTATACTTAGGTCACGATACGATATTATAACTATACTTAGGTCACGATACGATATTATCACTATACTTAGGTCACGATACGATATTATCACGATACTTAGGTCACGGTACGATATTATCACGATACTTATGTCACGATACGGTATTATCACGATACTTAGGTCACAATACGATATTATCACGATACTTAGGTCACGGTACGATATTATCACGATACTTAGGTCACGATACGATATTATCACGATACTTAGGTCACGATACGATATTATCACGATACTTAGGTCACAATACGATATTATCACGATACTTAGGTCACGGTACGATATTATCACGATACTTAGGTCACGATACGGTATTATCACGATACTTAGGTCACGATACGGTATTATCACGATACTTGGGTCACGGTACGATATTATCACGATACTTAGGTCACGGTACGATATTATCCCGATACTTAGGTCACGGTATGGTATTATCACGATACTTAGTTCATGGTACGATATTATCACGATACTTAGGTCACGATACGGTATTATCACGATACTTAGGTCACGATACGGTATTATCACTATACTTAGGTCACGATACTTAGGTCACGATACGATATAATCACGATACTTAGGTCACGATACGATATTATCACGATACTTAGGTCACGGTACGGTATTATCACGATACTTAGGTCACGATACGGTATTATCACGATACTTAGGTCACGGTACGATATTATCACGATACTTAGGTCACGGTACGATATTATCACCATACTTAGGATACGATATTATCACTATACTTAGGTCACGATACGATATTATCACGATACTGCGATATGCTGAGTATTGCGATAACATATATTGCGATTTATTACTTTTTTCAACTTCAAATTATGTCCCCAAAGGAAAACTGTGTCAACATGTTTTATCTAATAAGATAAAGTTTTCAGTCTGTTCATCTCACTTCAATAATTTGTATTGATTGTCAAGCAGACTGACTGACCAACACTGTCATACATGTTGCACCTGACGAACTGAACTGTTTGTATTACAGTCTACATTGTCCAACTTAACTGAATGCAAACGTGTCTATAACTTATATAAGTACGATATAAGAGTTATATAACTCAGTATAACTTGCGATGCGTGGACGTCGAGGGTAGAGAGACAGTTATGTGCTGCACTCTCCCCATGAGCCTGGCTGCTGTCGGCAGATTTAACCCCCGTTGTGAGGACAGATTGAGCGTGTGAGTGAAACACTTCACATGCAGGAATCCCGCTAACTGAACGGCAACGCCCACGTTAGAAGCATTGTCGGTTACAACCACCAGGTTATTGTCGGCAATCTCCCATTATTATGCTGCATTAGCAGGAGGTCTGTCATGTGACTTACGTGTACGGCTCTAGTTTGGAGAACGTGAGACAGTCTCCAGTCCTCTGAGATATTGTGCTGTTATAGTCACATAGGAATCCACTGCGCTTGACGTCCACGCATCGCAAGTTAATGCAACTCTTTCTGCTGTACTCAAAGATTCCTCAACGTTAAGCTTCACTTCTCTGTAGAGCTTGGGCACGGCTGTGTCGGTGAAAAAACGCCGCGACGGAGTCATATCCATGTCCTTCTTCCCTTCCTTGCTAAAACATCCAAAATAAGTCCAGACGTCTGATTTAAACGTGGACGGCACATTTCTGATTTCTTTCTCCGATGTCTCTCTTTGTTTTGACCAACTTCCTACCAATCACGCTGACCCGGGACCTCTGCTGACCTCACCAGAGAACCGCTCAGCACCATCTAGTGCAGGGGTTCTTAACCTTTTTGACCTCGGGGCCCAACTTTTCAAGTACAAAGTGGCCCGGGGCCCATTCAAATATTAACACTGTATTGGTTTAACTAATTTATCTCACTCTTGGTTTGATTTGTATTCAATAACTATATTAAATCCACTTACAGTTTAACAAGCAAAACCCTTGTCAAATAAATGAGATGATACAATGTGATGATCACAAAGAAGCAGTACATTGTATGGTTTTGATGAGCTGCGAGTGGTAAGAGTAAATATTATGATCAGTGGTGGAATGTAACTAGTATATTTGCTTAAGTACTGTATGTACAAATTCAAGGTACTTTACTTGAGTATTTCTATTTTATTTAACGTTGTACTTCCACTCCACTACATCTCAGAGGGAAATATTGTACTTTTTACTCCACTACATTTGTCTGCAGCTTTAGTTACTTTGCACATTATAATGTGTCAAACCCTTCCTAACTACCCAAACTGAACAACAGAGTATAAAGGAGTTAAAATGAGCTCCACCTGAAACATCTGCAGCAGGAATAATGATCCAAACAAATATAAATATGTAATATCTATATATAATAGTAAAACACTGACAGGAATCATGTTTCTGTTAATTAGTACTTTTATCACTATCGTTTGTAGTCCAATGACCTAATTGTCTGTGTTTTAGTTCAGTAAACGAGTGCTCTGAAGTCAGGGTGAATGTGTGAGGTGAGATGTGAAGGACAGCTGACAGGTGATGGTCAGTGAGAGGATCTGGATCTGGATTCATTAAACTCCATCACGGAGAATGTTTGTTCACATATGTAGGTCGATCCAAAGAGAACCAACATCTTCTGAGCATGTTGATTTAGCAGCTTAGCTACAAAGCCTCAGATGTCCGTGTCGCTCTGCATCACCAACACATCTCAGGTAGCCAAAATGACCTGGCCCAGCTCCGGAGTAAGCTCGGCATGCCGGAAGAAACACGTCGGGCCGAGTCCGGTTGAGACTCGGCTGAGACTGAATGACGCCCCAGAATCGGGCCAAATACACCGGCCCGCTTCCGGCTGCCGACACTGCTATTATTGGGATTGCAGTGAGCCGCTGCTCGCACATCCACGAACGTACTAACGTACGTAAATTGAGATAAAAGACAGCAGCAGTCGCCTTCAAAATGAAAGCAATGCAGCTGTATTCCGTGCCTGATGTAGCTACAATTATTTACGTTTCATTCCTAATTTCCCATTGACGTCCCGCGGGCCGTACAATGCCCAGGTCTGACCTAAGCGGTCCCGCGGCCCTCGCGGCCCACAGGTGGAAAACTGAAATTATTGTTGCGGCCCTCTAGGTGGCGCTCGCGGCCCCATGGTTAAGAATCACTGATCTAGTGGACTGAAAAAGCAATTGATTTTATTTTTCTAGTGCCAAAAAGTTTATAGTTTATATAATAAAAGATCGATACTTGGCTTCCGTGTATCGATACAATATCGCCACGCAAAATATCGCGATACTATGCTGTATCGATTTATTCCCCCACCCCTAGTGATACTGCTGCTACTGGTGTGAATACTGCAGTACTAATACTGCTGCTACTGGTGTGACTACTGCAGTACTCATACTGCTGCTACAGGTGTGAATACTGCAGTACTAATACTGCTGCTACTGGTGTGACTACTGCAGTACTAATACTGCTGCTACAGGTGTGAATACTGCAGTACTCATACTGCTGCTACTGGTGTGACTACTGCAGTACTAATACTGCTGCTACTGGTGTGACTACTGCAGTACTCATACTGCTGCTACAGGTGTGAATACTGCAGTACTAATACTGCTGCTACTGGTGTGACTACTGCAGTACTAATACTGCTGCTACAGGTGTGAATACTGCAGTACTCATACTGCTGCTACAGGTGTGAATACTGGTGTGACTACTGCAGTACTAATACTGCTGCTACTGGTGTGAATACTGCAGTACTAATACTGCTGCTACTGGTGTGACTACTGCAGTACTCATACTGCTGCTACAGGTGTGAATACTGCAGTACTAATACTGCTGCTACTGGTGTGACTACTGCAGTACTCATACTGCTGCTACAGGTGTGAATACTGCAGTACTAATACTGCTGCTACTGGTGTGACTACTGCAGTACTAATACTGCTGCTACAGGTGTGAATACTGCAGTACTCATACTGCTGCTACAGGTGTGAATACTGCAGTACTCATACTGCTGCTACTGGTGTGACTACTGCAGTACTAATACTGCTGCTACAGGTGTGAATACTGCAGTACTAATACTGCTGCTACTGGTGTGACTACTGCAGTACTAATACTGCTGCTACAGGTGTGAATACTGCAGTACTCATACTGCTGCTACAGGTGTGAATACTGCAGTACTCATACTGCTGCTACAGGTGTGAATACTGCAGTACTCATACTGCTGCTACTGGTGTGACTACTGCAGTACTAATACTGCTGCTACAGGTGTGAATACTGCAGTACTAATACTGCTGCTACTGGTGTGACTACTGCAGTACTAATACTGCTGCTACAGGTGTGAATACTGCAGTACTCATACTGCTGCTACAGGTGTGAATACTGCAGTACTAATACTGCTGCTACTGGTGTGAATACTGCAGTACTAATACTGCTGCTACTGGTGTGAATACTGGTGTGACTACTGCAGTACTAATACTGCTGCTACAGGTGTGAATACTGCAGTACTCATACTGCTGATACTGGTGTGTATACTGCAGTACTCGTACTGCTGCTACTGGTGTGAATACTGCAGTACTCATACTGCTGCTACTGGTGTGTATACTGCAGTACTCGTACTGCTGCTACTGGTGTGAATACTGCAGTACTCATACTGCTGCTACAGGTGTGAATACTGCAGTACTCATACTGCTGATACTGGTGTGTATACTGCAGTACTCGTACTGCTGCTACTGGTGTGAATACTGCAGTACTCATACTGCTGCTACTGGTGTGTATACTGCAGTACTCATACTGCTGCTACTGGTGTGAATACTGCAGTACTCATACTGCTGCTACAGGTGTGAATACTGCAGTACTCATACTGCTGATACTGGTGTGTATACTGCAGTACTCATACTGCTGATACAGGTGTGAATACTGCAGTACTCATACTGCTGATACTGGTGTGAATACTGGTGTGTATACTGCAGTACTAATATTGCTTCTGTCTCTCTCTCAGTGAGTCAGCAGGCGGAGTCTTCAGCCTCCCCCCCCCCCTCCTACCCCTCTCCCTCCCCCTCTCAGACACCTGTCATCTCGGCCACACCCACACCTGTCCAGACCACGCCCCCTGTCTCTGCCCCTCCGCCCCCGGCAACCATGATGCCGTCTGCACAGCCCGTCGTCAAGGTAACAGTTGTGTGGTGTGAGACAGCATCACTGAGTTTTCTGTCTGTCTACCTGTCTGTCTCTCTTAACTTCTTTCTTTCTAAATGTTCACACCTGTCTCTCCGTCTCTCTCTCTGTCTCTCTCTCTCTCTCTCTCTCTCTCTCTCTCTCTGTCTCTCTCTGTCTTTCTCTCTCTCTCTGTCTGTCTCTCTCTCTCTGTCTGTCTCTGTCTCTCTCTGTCTCTCTCTCTGTCTCTCTCTCTCTCTCTGTCTCTCTCTGTCTTTCTCTCTCTCTCTGTCTGTCTCTCTCTCTCTGTCTGTCTCTCTCTCTCTCTGTCTCTCTCTCTGTCTCTCTCTCTCTCTCTGTCTCTCTCTGTCTTTCTCTCTCTCTCTGTCTCTCTCTGTCTCTCTCTCTGTCTCTCTCTCTCTCTCTGTGTCTCTCCCCCCCCCCCCCCCCTACCTGTCTCTCTACCTTTTTTCTGCACCTACCTGTCTCTGTCCCCCTGCCTGTCGTCATACCTGTCTGTGTCTCTAAACAGAAGAAAGGTGTGAAGAGGAAAGCCGACACCACCACTCCCACCACATCGGCCATCTCCGCCGGTCGTGCCGACTCTCCGTCCGCTCAGGACGCCAAACCCCCCAAACTGGGCTTATCCCGCCGCGAGGCCGCCGCCCGACCCGCCAAGACCCGCCGGGAGACGGTGGAGGAGGTGGCGGTGGGCGAGGTGGGAGGAGGAGGAGGAGGCGGCGGCGGGGGCGGAGGAGGAGGAGGAGCCGGAAGGAGTAAGGGTGGTAAGCTGGGCGAGCAGATGAAGCACTGCGACGCCATCCTGAAGGAGATGCTCTCAAAGAAACACGCCGCCTACGCCTGGCCCTTCTACAAGCCAGTGGACGCCGAGGCCCTGGAGCTGCACGACTACCATGACATCATCAAACATCCTATGGACCTCAGCACCGCCCGGGTAACGCTCGCACGACATCATCACAGAACACACTTCATGTCGTTGATTGCAATTTTCTTTTTTACGTCCTGTCGATTCAGATTTTCTTTCTTTTTAAGAACTAAAATTGACATCATACAAACATGTTTCTTTCTTACCTTAAATGGAACATTCTATTAAAATGTAAACAAAGTATTCATCTATTTATTTATGTAAAAATAATGTAATTAACCTTCCTATTTTCTTCCCCCTGAACAGAAAAAGATGGATAAAGGAGAATACAGTGATCCTCAAAGTTTTGCGACTGACGTCAGGTTAATGTTCTCCAACTGTTACAAGTACAACCCTCCAGACCACGAGGTGGTGGCCATGGCCCGCAAGCTGCAGGTATGTACAACCTCCAGAACCCTCCAGAACCTTTACCATGGTGGTTGCTGTAGTCGGTTCAGAAGCTTTCACAACCTTCACCTTGTAGTTGGTTCATTTTAATCTCTTTCTCGTCAGGACGTGTTTGAGATGCGTTTCGCTAAGATCCCAGATGAGGGCCTGGAAGCATCGGTCCCGTCTACAACACCATTGGTCAGTAAAAGCACCGCCTCCTCTGACAGCAGCAACAACTCCTCCTCCGACGAATCGTCCGACTCAGAGGAGGAGCGAGCCACGCGATTGGCTGAGCTACAGGAGCAGGTTGGTGCTGCCGACCAATCACAGGTCAAGGACATCCTGGTTTTCTTCTTTTTTAATATTGTAGATTGAATTAAATGTATGAAATTCTGTTGATTTAATTTTCTGTTAAATTATAAATTTTTGAGATATGAATGTTTGATAAGAATACTGATCTTACATATTAATATGTGATTTTAGATCTATTTTTATAATAATGCACCAGCTGAAGGCGTTTCTAGATATTGAGTAGAAGTGAAAGGTATTAATAGTTAGTATATTCCATCAGTTGAAGGCGGTGCACGAGCAGCTAGCCGTCCTGTCCCAGGCTCCGGTCAGCAAGCCAAAGAAGAAGAAAGAGAAAAAAGACAAGGAGAAGAAGAAAGATAAGGAGAAAGACAAAGGGAACAAGGGCAAGCTGGAAGAAGAGAAGAAGCCTAAAGCTGCCGCTCAGCAGCCAAAAACAGCCAATCAGAAGAAGGCACCAGCCAGGAAAGCCAACAGCACGGTGACCGCCACAAGGTACCATTCAATCAAGTATTTCTGGAATCAAATGAATTTAAAGAATTAACCTGTGAAAACTAAAGTTTCATTATTCTCTGTTGGGAGTTCATTTTAATTCGGAGTTTGACCAATCGGAGTGACTCTGTCGGTTTCCAGGCAACCTAAGAAAGGCAGTAAGGTGTCGGGCGGTGGCTCGGCTAACGGGGACGACGGCGAGGAGTCATCTCTGCCGATGTCTTATGATGAGAAGCGCCAGCTGAGTCTGGATATAAACCGGCTGCCGGGGGAGAAGCTGGGCCGCGTCGTCCACATCATCCAGTCCAGAGAGCCGTCGCTGAGGGACTCGAACCCAGACGAGATCGAGATCGATTTCGAAACCCTCAAACCCTCCACACTTCGAGAGCTGGAGCGCTACGTCAAATCCTGCCTTCAGAAGAAGCAGAGGAAGCTACTGCGTAAGTACCGAGTACTAAGATACTGCTAATATCCAAATATAGTACCATCTGTGACGTTATTAGGACATTTCTGCTACACTGGGATATTACACAAAGGCTGCTGGAAGTCATTACATTCTTTTGTGAAACCAATGCGTTTGAGAAATATTTGATAAGAACCAGTACAAATTGAACTTGGACATGACTTTGTGTTATACTGAGGCATGGTCTGCTGTCACGCTCAAATGTGGCCTCTGTGACACGCTGACGAGATGTTCACATGATTCTGTGGTAACCTTACTCTGGTATCTCCTCGACCTTACTCTGGTATCTCCTCGACCTTACTCCGGTATCTCCTCGACCTTACTCCGGTATCTCCTCGACCTTTCTCCGGTATCTCCTCGACCTTACTCCGGTATCTCCTCGACCTTACTCCGGTATCTCCTCGACCTTATTCCGGTATCTCCTCGACCTTACTCCGGTATCTCCTCGACTTTACTCCGGTATCTCCTCGACCTTACTCCGGTACCTCCTCGACCATACTCCGGTACCTCCTCGACCATACTCCGGTACCTCCTCGACCTTACTCCGGTACGTCCTTACTCCGGTACGTCCTCGTCCTTACTCCGGTACGTCCTTACTCCGGTACGTCCTCGTCCTTACTCCGGTACGTCCTTGTCCTTACTCCGGTACGTCCTTACTCCGGTACGTCCTCGACCTTACTCCGGTACGTCCTTACTCCGGTACGTCCTCGACCTTACTCCGGTACGTCCTCGACCTTACTCCGGTACGTCCTCGACCTTACTCCGGTACGTCCTCGACCTTACTCCGGTATCTCCTCGTCCTTACTCCGGTATCTCCTCGACCTTATTCCGGTATCTCCTCGACCTTACTCCGGTATCTCCTCGACCTTACTCCGGTATCTCCTCGACATTACTCCGGTATCTCCTCGACATTCTGGTATCTCCTCGACCTTACTCCGGTATCTCCTCGACCTTACTCCGGTATCTCCTCGACCTTACTCCGGTATCTCCTCGTCCTTACTCCGGTATCTCCTCGACCTTACTCCGGTATCTCCTCGACCTTACTCCGGTATCTCCTCGACCTTACTCCGGTATCTCCTCGACATTACTCCGGTATCTCCTCGACATTCTGGTATCTCCTCGACCTTACTCCGGTATCTCCTCGACATTACTCCGGTATCTCCTCGACCTTACTCCGGTATCTCCTCGACCTTACTCCGGTATCTCCTCGACCTTACTCCGGTACCTCCTCGACATTACTCCGGTACCTCCTCGACCATACTCCGGTACGTCCTCATCCTTACTCCGGTACGTCCTCGTCCTTACTCCGGTACGTCCTCGACCTTACTCCGGTACGTCCTTACTCCGGTACGTCCTCGTCCTTACTCCGGTACGAGGTACGTCCTCGTCCTTACTCCGGTACGTCCTCGACCTTACTCCGGTACGTCCTCGACCTTACTCCGGTATCTCCTCGACCTTATTCCGGTATCTCCTCGACCTTATTCCGGTATCTCCTCGACCTTATTCCGGTATCTCCTCGACCTTACTCCGGTATCTCCTCGACATTACTCCGGTATCTCCTCGACATTCTGGTATCTCCTCGACCTTACTCTGGTATCTCCTCGACCTTACTCTGGTATCTCCTCGACCTTACTCTGGTATCTCCTCGACATTACTCCGGTATCTCCTCGACATTCTGGTATCTCCTCGACCTTACTCTGGTATCTCCTCGACCTTACTCCGGTATCTCCTCGACATTACTCCGGTATCTCCTCGACATTCTGGTATCTCCTCGACCTTACTCTGGTATCTCCTCGACCTTACTCTGGTATCTCCTCGTCCTTACTCTGGTATCTCCTCGACCTTACTCTGGTACCTCCTCGACCTTACTCCGGTACGTCCTCGACCTTACTCCGGTACCGCCTCGACCTTACTCCGGTACGTCCTCGACCTTACTCCGATAAGTCCTCGACCTTACTCCGGTACGTCCTCGACCTTACTCCGATAAGTCCTCGACCTTACTCCGGTACGACCTCGACCTTACTCCGGTACGTCCTCGACCTTACTCCGATAAGTCCTCGACCTTACTCCGGTACGACCTCGACCTTACTCCGGTACGTCCTCGACCTTACTCCGATAAGTCCTCGACCTTACTCCGGTACGACCTCGACCGTACTCCGGTACGACCTCGACCTTACTCCGGTACGTCCTCGGCACTACAGGGATACACTTTTTTGCCACAGGACTCAGGTAGCAGGTCAATTTGAGCATGATCTCTGTTGTTGAATATCACTGACTCATACAACTGTTTATTAACTCCTGCATGTCTCTCTCTCTCTCTCTCTCTCTCTCTCTACAGAGAAGGCAGCCGGAGGAGGGGCGTCGGGAGGCGGGGCTAGTCGCTTGAGTGGCAGCTCCTCTTCCTCCTCTGATGACAGCTCCTCAACAGGAACCTCCTCTTCCTCCGACACAGACTGAACATACACGGATACACAAACTCACACACATTTTACTGAACACACACACTGATCACACACACAGAGGTTTATCCACTCTACACACACACACACACAACTCAATCTATCCAGTTTACACATGCAGATACACACTAACACACACATCCATGTAAACTTCCATCCTGAAAAAACACAAACAAAAGACAGAGATACACACTCTGAACTTTTACACACACATACATAAATATATATATTCAACCCCCCCCCCCCCACACACACAGACACACACACACACACACACGCCCAGACTTGGAGACTGTATGTAAATAGGCTGACAGGTTTTTTAGCTCCTAGTGTCGTTCTTTTTTCTTTCTTTTCTTCATGGAGGACTGCCGACAGATGAAAGAGAAGAAGAAGAAAATAACCCTTTCCCAGCAAGCGGAGGTAGGGAGACATGTGGTGGAGAGAGGGGCAGCCTGTCTGTCTGCCCGTCTGTCTGTCTGGGAGTCGTACTGATCTTCTCTGAACAGCTTTCTTCTTCTTCTTGGACGGCCGGCTGTAACCTTTGACCTCTGAAAACATTCCAGAAGCATCTATAGAGCATCATGGGAGAGGAAGAGGAGGAGGAGGAGGAGGTCTCAGTGGGTTTTAGATAAACTCCACCAATCAACTTTTATGAAAACTTGCTGCAGAGGGAAGAGTCAGGAGGATCCTCAGCGTTCAGGAACCAGGTCTTGATTCCTGGAAAGAGACGTTGAGTTTTCTTCAAATTCTTTCTTTGTGTCATTTAGTTAAATTATATTAAAGAGAAGATCAATAAACGACCAACAGAGGACGAGGACCAAGTTCTGTCCCTTAAGACCACAAACTCTAGTGGTCTGGTCTCATGGACACGTTTCTTTTTAACGGCTATAAAGACATCAGGAGTCACATCTGGAGAAGGTGATGGACGTCTGATTCAGTGTCTCCTTAGGACCAGATCCAGGTCTTTAATGGTCTCAACTGGTCTTTAATGGTCTCAACTGCAGATCCAGGTCTTTAATGGTCTCAACTGGTCTTTAATGGTCTCAACTGCAGATCCAGGTGTGACAATAAAAGGTGTTTTTTTCTCTGCATCAAGTTTCAAGTTTCTGCAGGAGTTTTTTTTTTTATTTTAAAAATTTTTTTTATTCATATGAAAATCTTCAAATATTTTCAAAGTAAAAGTCTGATGGATGATTTCTAAAAACAAGAAAAGGTTCCAAACAAGTAAAGTCCTTCTGAGACCAGACCCCCCCGCCGTCAGCAAAGACAAACTTTTTTATTTTAACACTACATGTTCTTTGATTTTTCTGTCTTTGATTTTCAGGTTGTGTGCTGAACTTGTTTGTGTCTTATAAGGTTCTCTATATAAAGACGTCCCCCCCCCACAAACCAGACCACTCATACTGGTCCCCAGACTGAACCAGATGTAAGGAAGAGTCAGTTTTAGGTCTCTGTTCATTTAAAGGTTTATTATTTTAGCTGATTTTCAAACTTCCAAAAAAAATTGCCTGAAAAAAAAAAAGACATAATTAAAAACGTTATTAAATAAAAACATCAGTTTATATTGTTTCACTTCTGATCAATCAATCAGGTCGAACCAATCAGAATAAATCATGTGACTTGTGCTCCTCTCTGATTGGTCGAACCCTCTGAACTGAAAGCCTCTGATTATTGATTTCCTCTTCATCATCTAATCAAATGTTTGTTGGACAAAAGTCTTGTTTTTGGGTAAACTTTCAACCAAAATATCATGGTCTTCATCGGGGTGGGGGGGGATTGGATTTGCTCAGTTGTCATGGAGACAGTTTAGTTGTTTTAATTATGGGATGTCATCTGTGCTCTTTGTTGTCGGACTGAAGAAAGTAAAAACAAGACCTTGTTACAGACTAATCAATAAACACATTTACAGACAGACAGCTCGTTGCCACAGTAACCCTCCTGTTTGTTTTTTAGTTGGTCGAGCTTTGATGCTAATAGTTAATTTTTGTATTTTAATAAGAAAAGGAAAAAAGTGATTTTATGTATTTGCATGCACTCCGGCCGTACGTTCTTTCATCCGTATGTTTGAGCACTGTATAGTAGCTGTAAAGTAGCTGTCTGTGGGTTAGAGGAGACAGACAGAGAGACAGACGAACCGACGAGAACCAACAAGTGAATTATTTGATGTAATTACTGATATGGGATCCTTATTTTCTGAGTTCCTTTGTTTTCATAAATAAACACATAAACTGACTCGCTGACTCGACTCTTATTCTCACACAACACCGAGTCCTTATTTACAGGTACCGAGTCCTTATTTACAGACACTGAGTCGTCGTTTACAGGTACAGACTCGTTATTTACAGACACTGAGTCATTATTTACAGGTAGACTCGTTATTTACAGACATCGAGTCGTTGTTTACAGACACCCGAGTCGTTATTTACAGGTACAGACTCGTTATTTACAGACTGAGTCGTCGTTTACAGGTACAGACTCGTTATTTACAGACAGAGTCGTTATTTACAGATACAGACTTGTTATTTACAGGTACCGAGTCGTTTACAGGTACCGAGTTGTTTACAGACACCGAGTCTTTTACAGGTACCGAGTTGTTATTTACAGGTACAGACGCGTTATTTACAGACACTGAGTCGTTATTTACAGATACCGAGTCGTTTACAGACACCGAGTCGTTTACAGGTACCGAGTTATTTACAGGTACAGACGCGTCATATACAGGTACAGACTCGTTATTTACAGACACTGAGTCGTTTACAGACACCAAGTCGTTATTTACAAGTACAGACTCGTTATTTACAGGTACCGATTCGTTGTTTACAGACAAGTCGTTATTTACAGGTACCGAGTCGTTAGGCTGGGATGTGTCATGTGTCCCTGAGCAAGACACTGAACCCCTAATGGCTCCCCGGGCGCCTGTCATTGGCAGCCCACTGCTCCCTATATACAGGGATGGGTCACATGCAGAGACAAATTTCCCCCTTAACGGGATAAATATAGTATAATAAAATAAAAATAAAAAATGAATTAACATAAATTAAAGTCGTACTAACGTAAAGTAGTATTAAAGTAAAGTCGTATTAACGTAAAGTCCTATTAAAGTAAAGTCATATTAAAGTAAAGTCATATTAAAGTAAAGTTGTATTAAAGTAAAGTCATATTAAAGTAAAGTTGTACTAACGTAAAGTCGTATTAAAGTAAAGTATTATTAAAGTAAAGTCGTATTAAAGTAAAGTCGTACTAACGTAAAGTCGTATTAAAGTAAAGTCGTATTAAAATAAAGTCGTATTAAAGTAAAGTCGTATTAAAGTAAAGTCGTATTAAAGTAAAGTTATACTAACGTAAAGTCGTATTAAAGTAAAGTCGTATTAAAGTAAAGTTGTATTAAAGTAAAGTCGTATTAAAGTAAAGTCGTACTAACGTAAAGTCGTATTAAAGTAAAGTCGTATTAAAGTAAAGTCGTATTAAAGTAAAGTCATATTAAAGTAAAGTCATATTAAAGTAAAGTCGTATTAAAGTAAAGTCATATTAAAGTAAAGTCTTATTAAAGTAAAGTCGTACTAACGTAAAGTCGTATTAAAGTAAAGTCTTATTAAAGTAAATTCGTATTAAAGTAAAGTCGTATTAAAGTAAAGTCGTATTAAAGTAAAGTCTTATTAAAGTAAAGTCGTATTAAAGTAAAGTCGTATTAAAGTAAAGTCGTATTAAAGTAAAGTCGTATTAAAGTAAAGTTGTACTAACGTAAAGTCTTATTAAAGTAAAGTCGTATTAAAGTAAAGTTGTACTAACGTAAAGTCTTATTAAAGTAAAGTCGTATTAAAGTAAAGTCATATTAAAGTAAAGTCGTATTAAAGTAAAGTCTTATTAAAGTAAAGTCGTATTAAAGTAAAGTTGTATTAAAGTAAAGTCTTATTAAAGTAAAGTCGTATTAAAGTAAAGTCGTACTAACGTAAAGTCGTATTAAAGTAAAGTCTTATTAAAGTAAAGTCTTATTAAAGTAAAGTCTTATTAAAGTAAAGTCGTACTAACGTAAAGTCTTATTAAAGTAAAGTCTTATTAAAGTAAAGTCGTACTAACGTAAAGTCTTATTAAAGTAAAGTCGTATTAAAGTAAAGTTGTATTAAAGTAAAGTCTTATTAAAGTAAAGTCGTATTAAAGTAAAGTCGTACTAACGTAAAGTCGTATTAAAGTAAAGTCGTATTAAAGTAAAGTCGTATTAAAGTAAAGTCGTACTAACGTAAAGTCGTATTAAAGTAAAGTCGTATTAAAGTAAAGTCTTATTAAAGTAAAGTCGTATTAAAGTAAAGTCGTATTAAAGTAAAGTTGTACTAACGTAAAGTCGTATTAAAGTAAAGTCGTATTAAAGTAAAGTCGTATTAAAGTAAAGTCGTATTAAAGTAAAGTCTTATTAAAGTAAAGTTGTACTAACGTAAAGTCTTATTAAAGTAAAGTCGTATTAAAGTAAAGTCGTATTAAAGTAAAGTCGTATTAAAGTAAAGTCTTATTAAAGTAAAGTTGTACTAACGTAAAGTCTTATTAAAGTAAAGTCGTATTAAAGTAAAGTCTTATTAAAGTAAAGTTGTACTAACGTAAAGTCTTATTAAAGTAAAGTCGTATTAAAGTAAAGTCTTATTAAAGTAAAGTTGTACTAACGTAAAGTCTTATTAAAGTAAAGTCGTATTAAAGTAAAGTCTTATTAAAGTAAAGTTGTACTAACGTAAAGTCTTATTAAAGTAAAGTCGTATTAAAGTAAAGTCGTATTAAAGTAAAGTCGTATTAAAGTAAAGTCTTATTAAAGTAAAGTTGTACTAACGTAAAGTCTTATTAAAGTAAAGTCTTATTAAAGTAGTCGTATTAAAGTAAAGTCGTATTAAAGTAAAGTTGTATTAAAGTAAAGTCGTATTAAAGTAAAGTCTTATTAAAGTAAAGTCTTATTAAAGTAAAGTCGTATTAAAGTAAAGTCTTATTAAAGTAGTCGTATTAAAGTAAAGTCGTATTAAAGTAAAGTCGTATTAAAGTAAAGTCGTACTAACGTAAATTCGTATTAAAGTAAAGTCGTATTAAAGTAAAGTCGTATTAAAGTAAAGTCGTATTAAAGTAAAGTCTTATTAAAGTAGTCGTATTAAAGTAAAGTCGTATTAAAGTAAAGTCGTACTAACGTAAAGTTGTATTAAAGTAAAGTTGTATTAAAGTAAAGTCGTATTAAAGTAAAGTCGTATTAAAGTAAAGTCGTATTAAAGTAAAGTCGTATTAAAGTAAAGTCTTATTAAAGTAAAGTCGTATTAAAGTAAAGTCGTACTAACGTAAAGTCGTATTAAAGTAAAGTCGTATTAAAGTAAAGTCGTATTAAAGTAAAGTCGTATTAAAGTAAAGTCTTATTAAAGTAGTCGTATTAAAGTAAAGTCGTATTAAAGTAAAGTCGTATTAAAGTAAAGTCGTACTAACGTAAAGTCGTATTAAAGTAAAGTCGTATTAAAGTAAAGTCGTATTAAAGTAAAGTCGTATTAAAGTAAAGTCTTATTAAAGTAGTCGTATTAAAGTAAAGTCGTATTAAAGTAAAGTCGTACTAACGTAAAGTTGTATTAAAGTAAAGTTGTATTAAAGTAAAGTCGTATTAAAGTAAAGTCGTATTAAAGTAAAGTCTTATTAAAGTAAAGTCGTATTAAAGTAAAGTTGTATTAAAGTAAAGTCTTATTAAAGTAAAGTCGTATTAAAGTAAAGTCGTACTAACGTAAAGTCGTATTAAAGTAAAGTCTTATTAAAGTAAAGTCTTATTAAAGTAAAGTCTTATTAAAGTAAAGTCGTACTAACGTAAAGTCTTATTAAAGTAAAGTCTTATTAAAGTAAAGTCGTACTAACGTAAAGTCTTATTAAAGTAAAGTCGTATTAAAGTAAAGTTGTATTAAAGTAAAGTCTTATTAAAGTAAAGTCGTATTAAAGTAAAGTCGTACTAACGTAAAGTCGTATTAAAGTAAAGTCGTATTAAAGTAAAGTCGTATTAAAGTAAAGTCGTACTAACGTAAAGTCGTATTAAAGTAAAGTCGTATTAAAGTAAAGTCTTATTAAAGTAAAGTCGTATTAAAGTAAAGTCGTATTAAAGTAAAGTTGTACTAACGTAAAGTCGTATTAAAGTAAAGTCGTATTAAAGTAAAGTCGTATTAAAGTAAAGTCGTATTAAAGTAAAGTCTTATTAAAGTAAAGTTGTACTAACGTAAAGTCTTATTAAAGTAAAGTCGTATTAAAGTAAAGTCGTATTAAAGTAAAGTCGTATTAAAGTAAAGTCTTATTAAAGTAAAGTTGTACTAACGTAAAGTCTTATTAAAGTAAAGTCGTATTAAAGTAAAGTCTTATTAAAGTAAAGTTGTACTAACGTAAAGTCTTATTAAAGTAAAGTCGTATTAAAGTAAAGTCTTATTAAAGTAAAGTTGTACTAACGTAAAGTCTTATTAAAGTAAAGTCGTATTAAAGTAAAGTCTTATTAAAGTAAAGTTGTACTAACGTAAAGTCTTATTAAAGTAAAGTCGTATTAAAGTAAAGTCGTATTAAAGTAAAGTCGTATTAAAGTAAAGTCTTATTAAAGTAAAGTTGTACTAACGTAAAGTCTTATTAAAGTAAAGTCTTATTAAAGTAGTCGTATTAAAGTAAAGTCGTATTAAAGTAAAGTTGTATTAAAGTAAAGTCGTATTAAAGTAAAGTCTTATTAAAGTAAAGTCTTATTAAAGTAAAGTCGTATTAAAGTAAAGTCTTATTAAAGTAGTCGTATTAAAGTAAAGTCGTATTAAAGTAAAGTCGTATTAAAGTAAAGTCGTACTAACGTAAATTCGTATTAAAGTAAAGTCGTATTAAAGTAAAGTCGTATTAAAGTAAAGTCGTATTAAAGTAAAGTCTTATTAAAGTAGTCGTATTAAAGTAAAGTCGTATTAAAGTAAAGTCGTACTAACGTAAAGTTGTATTAAAGTAAAGTTGTATTAAAGTAAAGTCGTATTAAAGTAAAGTCGTATTAAAGTAAAGTCGTATTAAAGTAAAGTCGTATTAAAGTAAAGTCTTATTAAAGTAAAGTCGTATTAAAGTAAAGTCGTACTAACGTAAAGTCGTATTAAAGTAAAGTCGTATTAAAGTAAAGTCGTATTAAAGTAAAGTCGTATTAAAGTAAAGTCTTATTAAAGTAGTCGTATTAAAGTAAAGTCGTATTAAAGTAAAGTCGTATTAAAGTAAAGTCGTACTAACGTAAAGTCGTATTAAAGTAAAGTCGTATTAAAGTAAAGTCGTATTAAAGTAAAGTCGTATTAAAGTAAAGTCTTATTAAAGTAGTCGTATTAAAGTAAAGTCGTATTAAAGTAAAGTCGTACTAACGTAAAGTTGTATTAAAGTAAAGTTGTATTAAAGTAAAGTCGTATTAAAGTAAAGTCGTATTAAAGTAAAGTCGTATTAAAGTAAAGTCGTACTAACGTAAAGTCGTATTAAAGTAAAGTCGTATTAAAGTAAAGTCGTATGTTAGTATGTTTTTACTTTAATTCATTTTACACCAAACTAACCAACTCCTTTTGATTTCAGGTGTTTTTATTAGTTTTAAATGTAAACAGGAGTCTTCACGGTCATGTGACCAGGCTCCGGTCACATGACTGTAAAACTACGGCTGCATAACAGAAACACTTCCTGGTGTCAGGCAGGTGATGGAGGTATATAAGCTCCGCCTCCTGACCAATCAGAGCTCGGCTCATGGATCAATAGATAATATTACACGTTTAAAGTCATAATTCAGACTGAAACAGTTTAAACAGAAAGAACAGCTGTTAATAAATGTGTTTAAATTAATATATTAATAAAATCACTGCTTCATATTAGTATATTAATTTAATATAATAAACATGTAATAACAGTCAGATCTACGTCTCTAGATGAAGCAGTGCTTTTATTAATGTATTCATTTCTGAATCCGGACTTTAACTTCTTATTTCTCTGATTTTCTAGTTTTCTCTTTATTCATAAAACGCTCTGCTGACATCAGACTGGTCCTTGTCCATGATTGGTCAGAAGCTGTAAACCCCGCCCCTTTATGTGAAGGTTTAGTTAAACCAGATAACCAGGACATGAACTGGTTTATTGGACTCTTTGTAGTTCAGGTCCTGGAGTCAAACTGGAACACATTTCCCACAATGCCCAGCGGCTCTCTGTGTCTCTTCTTCTCTGGTGGATTAGAGACCGACGTCCCTCCGAGACCAGAACCACCAAACCCTGAACTTCACTGATACATCCCACCGGGACTGGAATGAAACCAGTCTGCTCAGGTTCCTGGTTCCGGTCTACATGACGCTGCAGATCCTGGACCGCCCCTCTGCGTCCTCCAGACCCGTCTTGTCCCGGACCAGCACGGCCTGGTTCCCGAAGCTGCTGTACCAGGCCGACTGGCTGCGGCTCAGGTAGGTGGAGGGGGAGGCGGCCTGCAGGTCCTGCTGCTGCTGCTGCCAGACCAGCAGGGACGTGTCCCGGTACCTCAGCCGGGCAAAGGCCTCCGCCAGGGCCTTCTCCGCCAGGGGGGGGCGACCAGGACCAGGAGGTTCCTCTACAGCAGCTGGGTCGCAGTCCGACATGTTGAAACCAGCATGGTGACAGAAATGGTCAGAAGAAGATCGGCCCGGATCAAGTCCAGGTCCATCTCAGTATGAAGAGTCCACCTGATCGTCTGATCCTTCAGCAGAACCAGAAAGAAGAAAACCAAGTCTGAGAGTTTAAACTGGATCTAGTTCTAAAGGTTAATGAGGACATGACATGAAGACAGGACATGAGGACATGATATGAGGACAGGACATGAGGACATGAAGACAGGACATGAGGACCTGAGGACAGGACATGAGGACATGACATGAAGACAGGACATGAGGACCTGAGGACATGATATGAGGACAGGACCTGAAGACAGGACATGAGGACAGGACATGAGGACATGACATGAAGACAGGACATGAGGACCTGATATGATATGAGGACAGGACATGAGGACATGACATGAAGACAGGACCTGAAGACCTGAGGACATGACATGAGGACATGACATGAGGACCTGAGGACATGACATGAGGACAGGACCTGAAGACCTGAGGACATGACATGAGGACAGTACATGAGGACAGGATATACTGTATATATATATAAATATACAGTATTTATATATATACAGTATATATATATAAATATACAGTATATATATATATATACAGTATATATATATATAAATATACAGTATATATATTAAACTATATGTATATATAGTTTAATATAAATTCACAGAGGGACAGACTCACAGTCCATCAGTCGGACCTCCTCGTATCCCTTCCAGCTCCCGTACATTCTTCCGTTAAGCAAAGCTAGCGGATGTTAGCCGCCTGTCAGCTAACTAGCTGCTCAGACAGCTTTCAAATGCTAACAGCTAATCCTAGCTGCTCAGTTAGCTTCTGTTAGCTCCCGAGGTAAACACACTAGCTGACGTTTACAGACTGAATGACGTCATTGCACCAGAGGGTAAACACGTCATAATATAAAGTGCTACGTTTGATGTATTTTCTCTAACGGTTTTAGTTGATGTTAGCATCGTTAGCATGCCGCCGCCATAGCACAGCTGAAGCTACTGCACTGCATCCAATAGCAACGGTGTGTCTGTAAACCGGGTCCGGATAGGAACACACAAGCTAGAAACAAAGGTTCCTACGAGTAGAGCGTTTCAGTGAAGTAAGAAAAAAAAATTCAGCCAGAGGTGGTAGAAGTATAGTAGTACTTTACTGTAGTATGTGTACTAAAACCACACTGAGACAATACTCAACTACAAGTACAAGTTCTGCTTCAAAACCAGACTGAAGTCAAAGTGTGTCAGTATTATACAGGAGGGGCATGTTGAGGCTGGACATGGTCTCTGGTGAAGGACTCGGGTCTACAGGACTCTAGCAGGTAGACCTACATGTTGAGGCTGGACGTGGTCTCTGGTGAAGGACTCGGGTCTACAGGACTCTAGCAGGTAGACCTACATGTTGAGGCTGGACGTGGTCTCTGGTGAAGGACTCGGGTCTACAGGACTCTAGCAGGTAGACCTACATGTTGAGGCTGGACGTGGTCTCTGGTGAAGGACTCGGGTCTACAGGACTCTAGCAGGTAGACCTACATGTTGAGGCTGGACGTGGTCTCTGGTGAAGGACTCGGGTCTACAGGACTCTAGCAGGTAGACCTACATGTTGAGGCTGGACGTGGTCTCTGGTGAAGGACTCGGGTCTACAGGACTCTAGCAGGTAGACCTACATGTTGAGGCTGGACGTGGTCTCTGGTGAAGGACTCGGGTCTACAGGACTCTTATGCCGTGTTCACATCAAACGTGGCCTGAATTATTTGCGTGAGTAGATTACATACAAAGTCTGCACAGACGCGATGAAACTGGAGTGACGCGTATTCGCGATTCACGCAAGTTGAAATTTTTCAACTCTGGCGAAAAAATGGCGTGTCGCTGTGGCGCGGTAGCCTATCAGTGTTGAGATGCTCCTCCTGTCAACACTGACGTTGTTGAATCAGGGAACAAATACTGTAGCCGTAGTTGTTCACCCAGAGCTCTACGACACCTCAAATTAGTAGAGACCGAAAACTATGTGTAGAAATATGTGTAAACCATACGGTACAAATAATTTAAAAGACGCTGACGTATTTACTCCTAGATGACGGTATTTTGAGTGTTGTTGGAGCTGCTACAATGTTAGCATAGCTTAGCACCGATCGATCCAAGCTCCATTCAGAAAACAAGTATTTTAAAAGTTATTTGTTTGTCGTCTTGAGAGAACTAATTGTAGCAGTAACGTGTTACCACCGTGGGCTCTCCCAGCACAATGACACGAGTACACGCCGATCGTACTGCTTAATGTTCTTTATTTCGGACTTTATTGTTCAGGCTGGTCACGGCCGTGCGCTCTCCTGCATAGCCTCTGAGCGCACTCGCCAGGTAGGACTCGTCGGGAGGATCTGTCGTCCTCTCAGTCCATTTCCAGCCTGTGTCTCCTGTCCGCACTTCTCTCTCCGCTCCAACCCTACTAGTGTTTATATGGGCAGAAACACACAATCCCAGATTGATCTCAGCTGCGGCTAATTAAGCCTCTTCTCGGCACCCTTCCCTGAACCACTCCCCCCCCTGCAGTGAGCCCACACACGCCCCGCCGCCACCGCCCGACTTAGGCCGGGGAGCCATCCGGCCTAACCTACTCCCCCCCCCCCCCCCATGAGAGCGGGAGAGGAAGTTGGCCACGGCCATCTGCGCCCCTGGCCTATGGACCACTTTGAAATTAAATGGCTGTAACGCCAGATACCACCGAGTGATCCGGGCGTTGGTATCTTTCATGCGGTGGAGCCACTGGAGCGGGGCGTGGTCCGACCAGAGGGTGAATGAGCGCCCCAGGAGGTAATAGCGCAGGGAGTCGACCGCCCACCGGATGGCCAGGCACTCCTTCTCCACCGTACTGTACCTGGTCTCCCTCTCGGAAAGCTTCCGGCTGATATACAGCACGGGGCGGTCAACCCCCCGTACCTGCTGGGACAAAACAGCCCCCAGCCCTCTGTTCGAAGCGTCAGTCTGCAGAGTAAAAGGAAGAGAGAAGTTAGGAGTATGGAGGAGCGGTTCCCCACAGAGGGCCTGTTTCACCCTCTCAAACGCCAACTGGCACTGCTCCGACCACTGGACCGGGTCTGAGGCACCTTTCCGGGTCAGGTCGGTCAAGGGGCTGGTCAGCTCTGCAAAGTCCGGGATGAACCGTCTGTAATAACCCGCAAGCCCCAAAAACCCCCTAACCTCTTTTTTAGTCCTGGGCCGAGGGCAGGCTGCGATAGCCGCAGTTTTGTCCACCTGAGGGCGCACCTGCCCGCCGCCCAAGTGGTACCCCAGATACCGTACCTCCCTCCGTCCAACCGCACACTTCCCCGGGTTGGTGGTGAGCCCCGCCTGCCTCAGGGACTCAAGCACCGCGCCCACCCGCTGCACATGCTCCGCCCAGGTGGTGCTGTGGATTATCACATCATCAATATAGGCGGCCGCATATGCAGCATGCGGACGCAGCACCCGGTCCATGAGGTGTTGAAAGGTGGCTGGGGCACCGAACAATCCAAAGGGAAGTGTGGTAAATTGGTACAAACCAAACGGAGTGGAGAAGGCCGATTTTTCCTTGGACTCTGGCGACAGAGGAATCTGCCAGTAGCCCTTGGTCAAATCCAGTGTCGTAAAGAAACGCGCAGTGCCCAGTCGGTCCAGGAGGTCGTCGACCCGGGGCATTGGGTACGCATCGAATCGTGACACCTCATTCACCCTGCGATAGTCCACGCAGAACCGTATAGACCCATCCTTCTTGACCACAAGAACAATGGGGCTACACCAGGCACTGTTGGACTCTTCTATTACCCCCATCTCCAGCATGGCCGCCAATTCCCTCTGAACCACTTTTCTTTTGTGTTCAGGTAACCTGTAGGGTCGTAACCTCACCGTCACGCCCGGGGGAGTCTCGATTTGGTGCTCCATGAGGTTTGTGCGTCCTGGCCGGAGGGAGAACACGTCAGCAAACTGCTTTTGCAACTGGGCAATGTCTGTTCTCTGGGTCTCGGAGAGATGGGCCTCACAAAGGAGCGAGGTGGGATTAGTGGATTTCGAAACCTCAGGCCCCAGCTCCTCCCTGTCAGGTACCGCAGACACCAGAGAAACAGACTCCACCTCTCTCCATGCTTTCAGGAGGTTGAGGTGGTAGATCTGTGTAGCTCCCCTCCTGTCAGAACGCACAACCTCATAGTCAACATCCCCCACTCGCCGTGTGACCACAAAGGGCCCTTGCCACTTGGCGAGGAGTTTAGAGCTGGAAGAAGGAAGCAATACAAGTACCTTTTCTCCCGGTGTGAATCGTCTCAGCCTGGCCCCTCTGTTGTACAGCCGTTGTTGACGTTCCTGGGCCTGGAGCAAATTCTCACGTGACATTCGACCCAGCGTGTGGAGTTTTGCTCGCAGGTCCAGGATGTATTGGATCTCACTTTTCCCGGTGCTCGGACCTTCCGCCCAGTTTTCCTTAATCAGGTCGAGCACCCCCCGTGGTGTCCTGCCAAACAGTAGTTCGAAGGGAGAAAATCCCGTGGAGGCCTGGGGAACCTCCCGCACTGCAAACAACAGAGGATCAAGCCATTTATCCCAATTGCGTACATCCTCGCTAATAAATTTACGGATCATGGACTTCAAAGTCTTATTCAGACGCTCCACCAGACCATCGGTCTGTGGGTGGTACACGCTGGTCCGAATAGATTTAATGCCCAGTAACCCGTAAAGTTCTCTCAGTGTGCGTGACATGAACGAGGTGCCCTGGTCAGTCAGAATCTCCTTTGGGATTCTGACTCGGGAGATGACCTGAAACAGAGCCTGCGCGACACTCTTTGCAGAAATGTTGCGCAATGGCACTGCCTCGGGATATCGTGTTGCGTAATCCACTAGGACTAACACAAAGCGATATCCACGTGCACTCCGGTGAAATGGCCCGATGAGGTCCATGGCGATACGCTCAAATGGGACCTCCATTAATGGCAGAGGACGTAAAGGCGCCCTCGGAATGGCTGGCTGGTTCACCAGTTGACACTCCGGGCAGGATGCCCACCACCGGCGCACATCCCCCCTGATACCTGGCCAATAAAATCGGGCCATTATCCGGTCCAGTGTTTTTTCATATCCCATGTGGCCAGCCATCGGGTTATAGTGAGCCGCCTGGAAAATAATTTCCCGACGGCTTTTCGGCACCAGCAACTGGGTGTTCTCCTGACCTGACTGAGTGTCACGACTCACTCTATACAGCCGGTCCCTAATCAATGAAAAGTGCGGATATGACTGTGCTGCGTCAGGGCGCACCCACTGACCATCAATTCGTATCACTTGGTCAAAGGCTGAGCGTAGAGTATCATCCCGAGACTGCTCAAGTGGAAAATCTTCCATGGAGTGTAATTCGGGACCCGGTGGAGTCTCCACGGGAGGCTCCGCCGGTTCCCCCTCCCCGTCTGCAGCGTCGGACAACCTCGCGTCACCGCTGAGCACAGCACACATACCGCATGACCCTGTCTGTCGTGCACGCACCCCCCCACCCGGCCCCATTAATTTATTAAACCCTGGCCAATCTGTTCCCAAGATCAGGGGGTGCGTAAGGCGGGAGCTAACCGCAACCTTTACACTATGTTTTCTCCCCATGTATCTAATTTCTACTGACACTACGGGATACTCGTGAACATCCCCATGCACACACATCATTTTCACCCACAATGCCTCCACCAATGCCCTGGGCCGAACCAGGCTCTGGTGAATCATAGACTGTGTACAGCCAGTATCCACCATTGCCTGATGTATACCCCCCTGGATCCTTACCGGAACGCGGTACGTCGCCCCTGGACTGGGGGAGGGTGTTGGAGGGCCGGCAACCCGAATCACCTGTCCCACCTCCATCAGTGGGCATTCCCTCCGGAAGTGACCGGGCTGCCCACACCTCCAACACTCCAGCCCTGACGCTTGAGGGACCCCCTGTGGGTTGGGAAGAGTGCCGGCAGTCACGGAGGTCGGTGCATCGGGAAAGGGGAGGAAGGGTGGCAACCGCGGAGCCAGTGGCTGCCGCGCCAGAAGCTGCGGAGGCAGCCTCCTCCGAGGGGCCGGCGTCGGCCGGGCTGGGGCCAGCGGGCGGACACTGTCCCCCGGGCCGCTGGAATGGACCGCCAGGTGGTCCTCTGCCAGGGTGATGGCGGTCCCCAGTGTCGGGGGGCGGTGATAACGGACCCATGCTGACGTTCGAGCAGGCAGCGCCCCCACGAACTGCTCCAGGACCACCTTCTCCACGACTTCCTGCGCCCCCCCTGGACTCTCTGGTTGCAGCCACCTGGCTGCGGCGTCCCACAGCCGCTGAGCGAACGCGAAGGGCCGGTCCTCGGGTCCCAGACTGGCCTCACGAAACCTCCGCCGGTGGTCCTCCGGAGACAGGCCCAGTCGATCGGTGACCGCTCTACGCACGTCCGCGTAGCTGTGCCTCGCTGCCGGGGGCAGCCCCAGGGCCGCTGTTTGTGCCTCCCCAGTGAGGAGAGGCAGAAGCCGGACCGCCCACTCCGCCGCGGGCCAACTGCACGCCCCCGCCGTCGCTTCGAATGTGTCCAGAAACGACTGCACGTCGTCTGTAGCACTCATCTTATGTAGGACCACCCCGGCCAACGAGGGGGAGGGTGGGGATGCCGCTGCCCGGGCTGTGAGCTGCTCCAGGGCGTGGGTCTGCCGCTCCGCCTGGGCCTGGAGCGCGCCCAGGAACTGCCGGTTCGTCTAGGCCTGTTCCTGCTGCATGGCCGCGATCCCTCCCAGCATCTGGCCCAGCACTATAATCGGCTGTGTCGGTGCCACCGGTGACTCGGCGTTCATCGTCCTGTGCTGGTCCCTGTTCAGGCTCCAGTGTAGCAGTAACGTGTTACCACCGTGGGCTCTCCCAGCACAATGACACGAGTACACGCCGATCGTACTGCTTAATGTTCTTTATTTCGGACTTTATTGTTCAGGCTGGTCACGGCCGTGCGCTCTCCTGCATAGCCTCCGAGTGCACTCGCCAGGTATGACTCGTCGGGAGGATCTGTCGTCCTCTCAGTCCATTTCCAGCCTGTGTCTCCTGTCCGCACTTCTCTCTCCGCTCCAACCCTACTAGTGTTTATATGGGGCAGAAACACACAATCCCAGATTGATCTCAGCTGCGGCTAATTAAGCCTCTTCTCGGCACCCTTCCCTGAACCACTCCCCCCCCCCCTGCAGTGAGCCCACACACGCCCCGCCGCCACACTAATAAAATATGAATTCAGACTTTTTACAAATCTGCATCATTAGGAAGATATTTCTGCATCTGTTTTTGTCCGTTTGTTGTGATTAAATCAAACAAGACTATCTGGAACAGGTGGTGGAGAGGAGGACTCTGAAGAAACTATTATCCATATTGGATAACCAGGACCACCCTCTGCACCACCTACTGCAGGGACAGACTGATCCAGCTCCGCTGTCACAAGGACAGATACAGGAGAACATTCTGCTTTTAGACTTTATAATAAATCACCTCTGGACAGATCAATCACACGACTATAACTCTGTTACTCTGTTGTTTGTTTGTTGTTGGTTACATCTTTGCACTACGGTTTACTTAGTTCATTTAATATTATTCTATTTCATGGTATATATTGTGAATTGTTTATCTATTATATTCTTATTGTATATATTGTGCATTTGATATTTAATATTTTTTATTTACCTGTATCATAATTGCTGCTGTATCGAAAAAATGTCCCCTTGAGGGATTAATAAAGTAACTATCTATCATATCAATCATTCAGTGCTGTCAGGAGAAGAGCTCTCTGACCTCATGGAGACTACAGACTCCCTCAGAGACCAGCAACACTGGACTTTGGTTGGAATGTACAAAATACAAACCAGTTTTATTTGGTTTATACAATAAAAAGATTAAAGGTTACAGAAACAGATCATGCAAAAAGTAAATAAAAGAAAAACCTCAAAAGTTCAGATCACCAATGAGCCTCGTCACAAAGACTCCAAACCAGAAGCCTGAAAAGAATCCTAAAGAAGCCAAGTGGTGATTCTCTGTTGGCTCCTGTTTCTACCTTTTTACTTGGAGCATCTTTAACCTCCTGGTCCATATATGGTCACAACTAAACATTAGTACATCATTGATGAAGCTGTTTACGTAGTCGTACAGTTCATGACAGACTTCTTTGAGTTAACTCTTGTCTCTAAGGTTCCTGTCTGGTCTTCCTGGTGGAACATCAGTCAGGATGTCTCCTAAACACTTAGCATGGTTACAGCATGTGACCTTACATCCTGTTTCCTAAGCTGACTCTGACAAAGATCAGAGCAAAGTATGTTAAACCAAGATGATGTCATTAATCATCTTAACCATTGGTGATTATAAAAGCATATCTGATCACACATGAATACATGAATGAACATCACTGAAACATCATCATGAAATGAACACATGATCAGTAAGAATACAAATCAGAGAATGAACAGTTGAATCATGACACATTCTGAATTATAATATATTTCATTGATAAACAGCTGAGTTGGTTCTTGATCAGTAGTTTGGTTCAAACTTCTTTTGTCTCTTTTGATTTGTTTCTATGAGTTTCATCAAACTAGCACACAGTCAGTGATGAATGAAGTAAGAGAGATCAGGTTGGTACTAACTAACATCAGCTGTGTGTGATCCTGGACACACTGAACTATCTGGTCAGCAGAGAGAAGGTTTATCTAGCAGGAGGAGACTATTCATCCTCCAGAGAACACAGAGACACTGAGGAAACAGACCAGGACCTGGACCTGAACCCTAACCCAGGATAAAGAGGTTCAGTGAATGTGGTGTTGAAGGTGTGGATGTGGATCAGTGTGTCAGAGGAGACTCTGTAGAAGGACAGAGAGCCAGCAGGACAGTCCACATACACTGCTACTCTACCAGAGGAGGAGGAGGAGGAGGAGGAGGAGGAGGAGGAGGAGGAGGAGGAGGAGGAGGAGGAGGAGATGGGTGTTCTTGTCTTATTGTGATAGACATAGTAACCAACACCATAACATCTCAGACTCCAGGACTGATCATTCTCTCCAAACATACAGTCATCACTGTTTCCTTTCCTTCTGATTCCTCTGTAACTCACTGATATAAAAACCTCTCCTCTCCACTCGACCTCCCAGTAACAGCGACCAGTCAGACCAGTGCTACACAGCAGCTGAGACCAGTGGTCAAACCTGTCTGGATGATCAGGATATGACTGATCCTCCTCCACATGTGTCACCTCCCTGTTGTTGTCAGACAGTGTGAGTTTTCCGTTCACTGTGTTTGTGTCAAGTGTGAGTTCACAGGAATCTGATGGAGAGAACAAGACACAATACAGCTGCAGTTATTAATCTCTCATGTGTTTGATGATGACATCAGAGATGTGAATGAGTGATGTCACAGTTTGAAGATGCTTTGTTTTCATGAATCAAACTCAAAGCACACTTACACTTCCTCAGACCTGGTCTGAACCATCGGACTACTGCAGGCTCCACCCTGAAAGGAGGAGGGGGGTCAGAGCAGCATGGAAACATGGACATTACATCGCAGCGTGACGACGTTGACGCATGTCAACCCACCATGATGCCCGTCAACGTGTCAGGATACACCACTGTCCTATTTTCTAATGTTGAAACAAGACAACGCTCCAGAAAAACAACAGTTTCATCACCTTCCCTCCCTGTTTGGGCTCATCCTGGCTACTGTTCCCTGACTACTTCTGTCTGTATTGATGGTCTGATGTGGGACACAAACACTTTGATGAGTCTCTGGTAGTTTGAGGTTAGCTTGGTGTGTCAGGGTCATATTAACCAGGCTGACAGTGAGACAGAGAAAAAGTCTCCAGCTCTACCTCCTCTATCAGACTGATTGTCTGTGGCTGCAGCAGGCCTCTTCGTACCTGAGAGTTTCCAGTCTCCAGTGAGGATCCTCCAGTCCAGCAGACAGAAGCTTCACTCCTGAGTCTCCTGGATGATTGTAGCTCAGGTCCAGCTCTCTCAGATGGGAGGGGTTGGAGCTCAGAGCTGAGGCCAGAGAAGTACAGCCTTCCTCTGTGATCAGACAGCCTGACAGGCTGCAAACACACGGAACAACACACGTCACATAATCTGAGGGAACTGTGAGGGCTGGAAGGTTTATGTTTATTACTGTTTATGTTTATTACTGTCATCACCAATCTGTTTGTGTGTAAACTTTAAACTTAGTACTTAGTCCAAGAAAAGTAATTCACAGGGTCACCTGAGAGTCTCCAGTGTACACTGTGGACTCTCTAGTCCAGCAGACAGCCGCTTCACTCCTGAATCCTGCAGGTCGTTGTTACTCAGGTCCATCGCTCTCAGACTAGAGGACTGGGAGCTGAGAACTGAGGACAGAGCTTCACAGCTTCTCTCTGAGAGGTTACAGCCACTCAGTCTGAAGAGACAAGGATGAAGAAAAAATAAACAATAAGTAGAAAAGATAGCAGCGTATTTAAGTTACGATATATGAATCTAACTCTCTCTGTACTTACAGAGCTTTGTTGGAGGCTTTGACCACTGGCAGCAGCCGCAGAAGAGCCTCCTCTGAAGCAGAGTATTTCTTCAGGTCAAACACGTCCAGATCTTTATCTGATGACAGTAAGATGAAGACCAGAGCTGACCACTGAGCATGAGACAGTTCATCTGTGGAGAGACGTCCTGACCTCAGGGACTGTTGGATCTCCTCCACTAGAGAACCATCATTCAGTTCATTCAGACAGTGGAACAGATTGATGCTTTTCTCTGGAGACACATCCTCACTGATCTTCTTCTTGATGTACTGGACTGTTTCCTGATTGGTCTGTGAGCTACTTCCTGTCTGTGTCAAAAGACCTCGTAGGAGTTTCTGATTCGTCTCCAGAGAAAGACCCAGGAGGAAGCGGAGGAACAAGTCCAGGTGTCCATTTGGACTCTGTAAGGCCTTGTCCACAGCACTCTGGTAGAGATGTGTTAGTTCAGGTTTGTCTCTAGAGACTTTAGACAACCGGGAGGTTGTTTGTCCTTCTGACAGCAGATTGACTCCAGAGTTGATGAAGGTCAGATGGACATGAAGAGCAGCCAGAAACTCCTGAACACTCAGATGGACGAAGCAGAAGACCTTGTCCTGGTACAGTCCACTCTCCTCTCTAAAGATCCGTGTGAACACTCCTGAGTACACTGAGGCTGCTCTGATATCGATGCCACACTCTGTCAGGTCGGATTCATAGAAGATCAGGTTGCCTTTCTGCAGCTGATCAAAAGCCAGTTTTCCCAGAGCCTCAGTCATCTTCCTGCTCTCTGGACTCCAGTGTGGATCTGTCTCAGCTCCTCCATCATACTTGACCTTCTTCAGTTTGGACTGAACCACCAGGAAGTGGATGAACATCTCAGTCAGGGTCTTGGGCAGTTCTCCTCCCTCTCTGGTCTTTAACACCTCCTCCAGAACTGTAGCAGTGATCCAGCAGAAGACTGGGATGTGGCACATGATGTGGAGGCTTCTTGAGGTCTTGATGTGGGAGATGATCCTGCTGGCCTGCTCCTCATCTCTGAATCTCTTCTTGAAGTACTCCTCCTTCTGTGGGTCAGTGAACCCTCTGACCTCTGTCACCATGCCAACACACTCAGGAGGGATCTGATTGGCTGCTGCAGGTCGTGTGGTTATCCAGAGGCGAGCAGAGGGAAGCAGTTTCCCCCTGAAGAGGTTTGTCAGCAGCACATCCACTGAGGTGGACTCTGTAACATCAGTCAGGATCTCATTGTTGTGGAAGTCCAGAGGAAGTCGACACTCATCCAGACCGTCAAAGATGAACAGAACCAGGAACTCTTCAAACCTGCAGATTCCTGCTTCTTTGGTTTCACTGAAGAAGTGATGAACAAGTTCCACCAAGCTGAACTTCTTCTCTTTCAGCACATTCAGCTCTCTGAAAGTGAATGGAAATGTGAACTGTATGTCCTGGTTCTCTTTGTCTTCAGCCCAGTCCAGAGTGAACTTCTGTGTTAAGACTGTTTTCCCAATGCCAGCCACTCCCTTTGTCATCACTGTTCTGATTGGTTCCTCTCTTCCAGGTGAGGCTTTAAAGAGGTCTTCTCGTCTGATGGTTGTTTCTGGTCTGTGTGGTTTCCTGGATGCTGTTTCAATGTGTCTGACCTCATGTTCATCATTGACCCCTGCAGTCCCTCCCTCTGTGATGTAGAGCTCTGTGTAGATCTGATTCAGAAGGGTTGGGTTTCCCGCTTTATTGATCCCCTCAAACACACACTGGAACTTCTTCTTCAGGTTAGATTTGAGTTTACGCTGACAAACTCCAGGATGACTTCCTGAATAAAAACAAGGAACATCAATGAATAAATGATGAGAGAAATATGTCAACATATCTGAATATATGTTGGTCCATCTCTTGAGACATTAGTAAACGTCCCATTCATCCAGCATGTTAAATCTTTAGAGAAATCCTCTTACTGCTCTGCAGACAGTCAGCCAGCTCCTTCTCCTTCATTCTCCTCAGGAAGTTCAGTGTGATCTCCAGAAATGCCTCTCTGCTGCTCCTCCTCTGCTCTTCATCTTCACCGTCCAACACCTCCTCATCCTCCCTCTGACTCTCTAAGCATTCTGGGTAATCTGAACTCACTACCTTCTGGATCTTCTTCAGCTCGTTCTTCACAAAAGTGACGATGTTCTCCTCCAGCAGCTGGAACAGAATATTCTATGAATGACACAAACTAAAACCATGGAACCAAACATCAGATCCATGTTGGACAGACTGACAATCCACTGGTCTACAAAGTGCAGCATGGAGATGATTGTGAACAGAATAGATGTCAAAGTAGTTGTACATGTACAGACCATAAATATGGAGTCCAGCTGGGCAGACTGACCTCTGGGAACCTCTGAGCTCTCCTGGTCCTCTCTGTGGAGGAATCATGAAGAATCAGCTCACATTGTGTCTGTACCATTAACACAAATACAACAATCAGTTAAAGATGTTGTGTTCTGTCATGATTGATCACAATGAAAATCAGATGCAAAACAGATTCTTATCTCTGCTTTTATATAGTGACAGTCGTGACAAGTCGCCACCATTGAAAGCCTGAGAAGAAGGTGGACCATGTCTGGTCCAACTACCACAATGACCAAAAGATGTGAGCGTTTTAGTCTTTTTAGCTGCTGCCACTGGACTGGGTTTTATTAATCACTTTGATTCTTTCTGGACCAAGTGGGACCTTTTTAAATACAACAGGCTGCATCCTAATAGGAAGGGAACAGAAACACACACCCATCTTTTTATTGCTTTCATTGCTTTCAGCTTTAACTGGTGATTTCAGCAGCAAAACCCTGTCCAGCATCCTGGCTCTACATCTCATTAACCTGTCCATGACATTAGGATCAATGAAAGTAAATGTTCAATACCAAAATGTTCACACAGTCCACACAGAAACAACCTCATCACAGATGAAACCACTTCCATGATCCCCTCTGTGGAAACAGCTCAGTTCTGTCTACTTAATGTTGGATCCTTTGCCAAGAAGTCTTTGATCTGCCAGGATTTCATCACGACAATGTTGACTTTTTCATGATCACAGAATGTTGGACTAGCTCTGAGGAATGCACACCTCTTATTGAGTCATGCAGTCATTCACAGAAATGTTCTCAGTCGTTCCTCACTCTGGATCGGCTGCTTCTCCTCCTTTGAATATCTTAGTTTTATTTACAGACCCACTAATCTTACTGTTGATCTTTCATTATGGAACAATATGACAGAGTTCTTATTCTTGGTGATTTTCATATCCATGTTTGCTGCTCCTCTTCCTCGTTCACCTCTGACTTTATCAAACTCTTAGATTCTTTTAATTTGAGACAATTTGTGAATCAACCGAGGCATGACAGAGGACTCACCTTAGACCTTGTGCTCTGCCTTGGTTTCTGTGTGGATGATGTGAAGCTAAGTGATCACAAGGCAGTGCTTTTCCAGGTTCCACTCCTCTCTCCTGATCACAAACCCCCACAATGCTTCACTCCCGCCCCCTAAACTTCTGCTTTCACTGAATCACGCACAACTTTTAGTACCAATGAACAACATGGCCTCTCCACAGAGGAGCTCGTCATCATCATCATCATCATCATCATCAGTTTGAAATCCTCACCTTTGATCAACAGAGTGGCGTCCATCTTTGAAGACTATAAAACGACCCATAGACCGGTCACTCTTCATGGACACACAGCTGGGTCCAGGTCCAGGTTCAGGTTCAGGTTCAGGTCCAGGTCTAGGTTTACTTTTACTTTTACGTTTACGTTTACGTTTACGTCCAGGTCCAGGTCCAGGTCCAGGTCCAGGTCCAGGTCCAGGTCCAGGTCCAGGTCCAGGTCCAGGTTCAGGTCCAGGTCCAGGTTGTTCCAGCTTCCTCCTGATAGAAACACCAGATACATTCAGTGATGTAATAAACCTACTGTACTCAGTGTATTTGTACTCTGGTAGTTTTAGGAGACGTTTAGTATGAAATCAATGTTTCATGTAGAAATGTTTCAGTGTTGATGTTGAAGCTGTATTCAGTGCAGCAAAGACAGGAAGTGATGCAGTGAGGTGAACATGATGGTGGAAGAGTAATGCTGTCCAATCAGGATGAAGAGAGGAACCATGTGGTGTCAAAGAGTTTTACCTGAGTGACCTTCTGACTTCATCATCATCATCATCATCATCATCATCATCATCATCATCATCATCATCATCATCATCATCAGTTTGAAATCCTCACCTTTGATCAACAGAGTGGCGTCCATCTTTGAAATTAATAAAATCAGGCATAGACCGGTCACTCTTCATGGACACACAGCTGGGTTCAGGTCCAGGTTCAGGTTCAGGTCCAGGTCCAGGTCCAGGTCCAGGTTTACGTTTACGTTCAGGCCCAGGTCCAGGTCCAGGTCCAGGTCCAGGTTTACGTTTACGTTTACATTCAGGTCCAGGTCCAGGTCCAGGTCCAGGTTTACGTTTACGTTCAGGTTCAGGTTCAGGTCCAGGTTTACGTTTACGTTCAGGCCCAGGTCCAGGTTCAGGTTCAGGTTCATGTCCAGGTCCAGGTCCAGGTCCGTCTGGTCCCTGATGGGTCCTGGTCACATGTAGAAACAGAGTCAGTGGATGAAAGACTTTGAGTCATGGACAGTTAGAGATGGTCATCTCACCTCTGAGCTGTGGTGTGGCTGGTTTTAGAGGGAGGGACTCCCTCCTCTCTGTCCTCACACTGATTCATAGCAGAGTCCACACCTTCACACAAACACAACAACATTATTTATCTTCATCATGACAAACACACACAGCTCATTCACCTCAATACTAAAGACACTGTTAGTGTCTGTTAGTGGAGCTGTCGTCCTCTGGTGGCTCAGAGGGAAACCGTCACCTTCAACTGACTCATTTCACCGTTTACAGCTTTTCACAATAAAACACCATCATTATTTGTTGGGTTGATGTTCTTTGATAAAGGTTTCATATCAGCTGAACAGCTTCTTTATGCAGACGGACACTTAGAGTAGCTTCAGTGTTTGTAACATAACAGACTGTCAAAGTAAAAGCAGCTCTCTAAACTCTCTGTGTCTCCTGGAGGTCTGACAGTAATCTAGTAGAACACGTTGGCAGAGGAGACGAGTGAGGAGTCCAGAGAAAAGGACCGGCAGTGAATCCAGAGGCTGAGAGAGGAAAGTGGGCTCAACTGGCTGTTAGTTGAACCCTTCAATGAACCACTGTGAGCTTTCATCTGCAGATGTTTAGTGATGTGTTGTCACAATGTAGTGTGCATCATTTATTGTGACATCCTGAATCTCACCGTTTACTGCTTTACAGCTCATTTATACTGATGCCTACTGACATGACTTTAAACTATTGTGAGCTCATTTCTGCTCTCCAAACACTTTAAAATCTGTATCTTTATCTAAAGGAAACCACATGTTGTTCAGAGGGTCCGCTCAGTGTTTGGACCTCTGTATTCTGAAACCCTCATATAACAACGGTTGCCAGTAGGTGGCGCTGTGACTATGAGTTAATATTGGCCTGCAGAAGTCCTCAAGCCATGACTCTCATCAAGCATGGCAAGTTTGGGACAGTTTAGACAAAGAACAGTCGAGTTACAGCAGATTGATGGATGATGGTGAACCATGTAAAATGGCCGCCGCACCACATCCTCCCCGTTCATGAAACCTTTAAGCTTTTGATAACTTTGAATCACTAAAGTCTTTAGATTGTTCTCACGAAATATTAAGTTGATGTGATTCATTCTCTAGGAGGAGTTCACTAAAGTTCAGCAAAAACACAAGACATGTATACAAAATTCAAAATGGCCGACTTCCGGTTGGGTTTAGAGGATGTTTCCAAGAGACTTTTGTTTAAGTCTCCATGTGATACATGTGCTTACCAAATGTTATAGATCTGTGTGAAACGTACTGCGAGGGCTGCATGGTCTAAGTTGTGTAGGGGGCGCTATAGAGCCGACTTCCCTCTGAAGCATTAAAACCACATCAGATACAAACATGGAGGACTTTAAATGTGAGAGAAGTTTGGTTCAGTTTGGAGCATCTTTAGCCTCAGAAACACCTTCAGAGCTCATAATTCATAACTTTATGATCTTTGGATCACTTTTCACTGTAAAGGTCTCAAGATCTGAAGAACATCAGGTTACATCTCTAAGAGGAGTTAAAGTATGTTAATAATAATAATACAAATCATCATAATCATGATTATCATAATAATCATGATTATCATAATTATTATCATAAACATCAGAAGAACAATAATATTCATAACAATAATAATAAACAGAAGAACAATAGCTCCTCTAACTCTAAATTAAGTTTCATATGTACAGTATGACGTCATCGTCCGCTCTAAAGCTACCACACATCCCTCCAAGGAGTACTTCCGGTCCGGATTTCAAAGTAAAGGATCGCGTGTCTTTTAGTTTACGTTATTTGGGATTAAGGAACAGAAGAGTAATTTAAGATCCTATTATTAGGACTCAGTACTATTTAGACTACAGTCAGTACTAGTATGAAGTACTTTTACTGTGTACTTTGTGAATCATTAAAGTTAGACAAAAAGAATGAATCTTGGTCTCTGGAAGGAACTTTGATATTAGATTATTCACATAGTACACAGTAAAATACTTCATATTATATCTGACTGTAGTCTTAATAATAATAATAAATAATAAGATCTTAAATTACTCTTCTGTTCTTTAATCACAAATAACTCACGTGATCCTTTACTTTGAAACCCGGACCGGAAGTACTCCTTGGAGGGATGTGCGGTAGCTTTAGGGCGGACGATGACGTCATACTGTACCTACTAAACTTCACTTTAAATCCATTCAGCTGACTGAAGAAAAACATCAAGTATTTCTGTAACTTCTTCTCGCGAGACTGAATTCAAACGTGACTTTGGTTCCTTCACGAGGAAAGAAGGAGCGACACGCGCACTGAAGACTTTGTGACGTGTTGCTCTGTTCTTCTTCACTGGTCCTCCTCTGAAGTCCACTTGAACTAGTTTCTGCTGGACCTGAAGGACCAAAGAGTCCTCCAAGAGTCCCTCAGTGAAAAGAGTCGCTCACTAACCTTCAGAAGCAGAGAAGAAGAAGCTGCGACATCACGAGCTCCAGAAGTGAAACTAAAGGAAACAGGGAGGGAGGGGCCGTCACGCAAGGAGACAGGAAACGAGATAAGAGAAGTGAAGCGACGTCTGTTTCTGATGACGGAGGATCAGCTGATCACAGCTGGATCAGCTGTTAGTCGGCTTTAACAGCTGGAGAGACTTTAGAGAAGTTTGTGTCTGTTCACATGATCTTTGTACTCAATAATAGTAACTAATAATACTAATAACTAATAAAGACACACAGTTATCATCACTGTAGAGGTGTTTTCTCTCTGTAGTCTGTTACCTCTTTAACTGCATTGAGTATTTATACACAGTCTGTGGTATTTGTACTGTGTTCTGTTTATAAGCGGAGGACCGATTTCTACCAGCAGAATGCGTCTGACCAGTGGTGGGCCGTCAGGGCCTGCTAAGCCTTCTCTGCTGGCCTAAACAGAATCACAAAGTTATAGCTATTTTATAATTTAATATTTTTTCTTAAACTTAAACTTAAATGATAAAACTCATCAAACACTCAGGAATGATCCGCCTCACGTGACTGAATGAAATGATGATGAATGATGTAAAAAGCTCTCTCTCACTTTAATTGTTTCCATGAAAACACAAATCTTTCTAATAAATGAAGAAAGTTGTTTGTGGTTTTTGTTGTTCTAATGACGCCCTGCAGGACTGCTTTGAGTGTACAGATTGGGATGTGCTGTGTGGACCACATGGGGAGGACATCAACAGCATGACGGACTGCATCACAGGATATATTAAATTCTGTGAACAAACCACCATCCCGGACTGTACACTGCTTCCCCAACAACAAGCCATGGATCACCAGTGACCTGAAAGCTCTTCTTAATAAGAAGAAAGCAGCCTTCAGGTCTGGGGACAGGGAGGAGCTCAGGAGAGTCCAGCGCGACCTGAAGGTGAAGCTCAGGGAGTGCAAGGACTCCTACAGGAGGAAGCTGGAGGCCAAACTCCAGCAGAACAACGTGAGGGAGGTGTGGACCGGGACGAATCAGATAACCGGCTTCAAGGTTGGAGGGAGACATCCAGGGCCAACGAGCTAAACTGTTTCTTCAATAGGTTTAGCTCAGAGCCCTCATCTGTCTCCTCCACACACCACACCTCCCAAACACCTCCCCCCCTCCCCCTCTGTCCCCCCTGGTGAGCTGCATGGACTCAGAGCCCTCCACATCAAAGGGCTCTTCCACCACCGACACCATGACCCCCCTCCCCCCCCTCTCTGTGACAACTGGCCAGGTGAGAAGACAGCTGGAGAGACTCCACCAAGGCAAGGCTGCAGGACCTGATGGCATCAGCCCCAGGGTCCTGAAGACCTGCGCCACCCAGCTGTCGGAGGTCCTGCAACACCTCTACAACCTGAGCCTGAAGCAGGAGAAAGTCCCGGTGCTGTGGAAGACGTCGTGCCTGGTCCCTGTACCCAGAAAGACGACACCATCTGGCCTCAATGACTACCGACCAGTTGCCCTCACATCTCATGTGATGAAGGTGCTGGAGAGGCTGGTCTTGGCCCACCTCTGACCTCAGGTGAAATCCTCACTGGACCCTCTGCAGTTTGCATACCATCCCCGTGTGGGAGTGGACGACGCCATCCCTAGCCAGATCAGGGACCAGGGTGGGATGGAGTGGAGCTAACCAAGGCTTTAGACTTAGCTCCGAGCCGTAGCAAGGAATCCTCAGGGACTGTGATTGGAGGAGGGGCGTCGGCAGCAGGACTGGAAGCGGTGGAATCATGCACACAGTCGCTGGCTGTGTCGATTTGTGCTGGACCGAAGATGAAGTAGTCCATGAGTCCTCAGTGGCGGGCCGTGCACTTTATACCCGGGCCTTCACTGCTGTCCTGCAGTTGAACCACTTCGTAATAACCTCATTATGACGCCACAGCTACGGTTATTATTTGTTTTGTGTAAAAATTAAGCTCAACACCTACAAATACACTAACTGTAGAGTGCAGATACATGAATACGCGCAAGATGGGATTCTGCACCATTAACGGACAATGCATGAAGTAAACTTAACTTAAACTTAACTTTAACACTTTAACTTTAACACTTTGCACGGAGTATACAGACTTCCGCCGCTTCACATGTCTTCTTGTTGCTGTGCACTGACTAAATGTGTCCCCAGAGCAACATAGGACGTAACAATGGTTCCTATCACATATAAAACCAAACAAAAATCCATCTTCATAAAAACAAGTTGTACAAATAATAATATATAAACAAGCATATTAAAGCTACTGCAGATGTAAAAACAAACACATTTAACTTACCAGAGCTGCTGTTCACTATTTAAAGACAAAGTCCATCCTCCTTTCTTTGTTAATAAAGAGTTTAATCTCACGGTTGTTCAGTACATCCGTGCATTTTAGTTCCAGTAAGAAGTCCTTCTGGATTCATGGACGCCAGTGAAGACAGTGGAGTCTCCCCAGTTGTATTTCTTGAATACGTTTGAATGCGTTTGAGGCTGAAAATGTCCGCTCGACAGAGGCAGCAGATATTGGGATTGTCACCGCCCAACATGTCAGGCTAGCCCACTGACCAATCACGTATGGCTAGGCCAGCTAGCAGGCTCTGACACTCAAAGAATACGCCCAACATGTCAAACTAAAGATCTGATTGGTTGAACACGATGACAATCAACAATATCGTCCCCATTCACTTAAACTGCACATGGATTCACTTGTGAGTCTGCAGGCCTCGGGCCTCTCTTCTTACCTAGAGACACAGAGGTGAAATCTGATTGGATAAAAGCTCTACTTAAAACAAGCTGCACTGGAAGCAGAGCAACTGAGGAAGACAGTAGCTGTGCAATGAGAAAATAAGATAATGGGAACAATATTTTTATAAATTATAATACATGTAGTGTATTTAAGAAAAATTATTAAATTATAAAATAGCTATAACTTTGTGATTCTGTTTAGGCCAGCAGAGAAGGCTTTGAAGGCCCTGACGGCCCACCACTGGTCAAACTGCATGTAGTTATCTACTGTTGCTAAGGGGTCATCCAAAGTTATCAACATTTTCACATTTTAGTACAAAGAGTACTACTTTTCCAGACCTCCCCCCCCCCCCAAAGTAGTACATACCAACATTGTTATCACATTACATGACAGTGGTCTAGATTTTAGGAGTCCCAACTATAGACACAAACACAATAATATGTATTTAGAAGATATGTATCCAACATTATTTATTTATTTTTTTGCCAAGGCCAGGTTTCACAGACAAAGAGGTTTCGAAGGGGATAACAAACCCCCGGGCGCTCCATCCCGCTACAGCCGAGGCCAGAGCGGGGGAGGAGACATTGAACCCCCCGTGCTCCCTCCGGAGGAGGGAGGAGAGTTGGGTACCCGGAGGCGCACGGCGGACGGCCAGGACGAGGCCGCCGCACCACACTAAGTTTTATGGTTCCGAAGGGGCGGGCACTCATCGTTGGTGCCGGACGCGCGGCCACCGCCGCCCCCGTCGTACGCTTTGTACGACCGTGAAAATGTGTTGAAAACTCTGAACGGCCCCTAACACGTTTATTTATTTATTTTCATTAATGTATTTTCTTCTAATGTTACCCTGGTATGCGTTTGCATCACCGACTATATACGGTCATTCTATTGCCTTGACTTTTATTTTGAAATAATCTTACTTCTGGGTTACCTGTCGTGCTTTGCGTCTCTTTTTAAAGGCAAAAAACTAAAATCGGCTCGTTATTTGACTTCGGTTCTCTAGTTTATTTTGTTTTTAGACTCAGACAAAAACGGAAAAATAAAAATAAATAAAAAAGATATATATATATGTATATACACACATATACATATATGTGTGTATATATTTACATATATGTATATATATATACACATACACATGATGTTCTTATGAGGAAGATGAGGACACAAGGACACAAGGAGACGAGGACATAAGGACATGAGGACACAAGGACATAAGGACATGAGGACATAAGGACAGGAGGACACCAGGACACAAGGACACCAGGACATGAGGACACAAGGACACGGAGGGACAGGTGATGAGTAGAAACAAAGTAGAGCAATAGAAACAGAAGCTAAAAGAACCAAGCGGCTGACTTTAAAGTGTCACAAAGAGGAGGAAGGAGGAGGAGTTCACACGCTTAGTTCTGCTTTACATGTTGCAACAGACTGAAGGCAGGAAACACAGATGACGTCTTTCTGCATCACACCGAGACCACAGAGAGGAGAGGACAGAGAGGAGAGGACAGACGAGGAGGTGAACCACAGCAGGAGGAGAGAGGAGAACCTCTCCGAGAGGCCAGAGAGGAAACGAGGAGAAGAAAAGAAGAAGAAGAAGAAGAAGGAGACGGAACAAGAGGAGGCAAAAGGAGGAAGGGCAACAGAAAGAAGTGTGAAAAACAACGCAGAGGAAAAAGAAAGGAGGTGACGGGGAGCAAAGCCAACGAGGAGGAGGAGAGAAGAAGAAGAAGAGGAAGAAGAAGAAGAGGAGGTGAGAGGCAACTTTAAGCAGAAGAGGAAGCAGAAAGTCAGAGAGGAGGTGAATAGACCGAGGCAAGACAAGGGAGGAGGAGGAGGTGAGGAAAGTGGAGCACAAAGAGGAGAAGAGTCACAAGAGGAGAGGAGGAGCTGCAGCGTCGTCATGGAGGAGGACATCAGGAAACAGGGGATGCTCTACCTGCAGCAGCAGAGGTTTGGAAAGGTACGAACACGGCTAACGACAGAGCTAATGCTAGCACCACATAGCTAATGCTAACACCACAGAGCTAATGCTAGCACCACATAGCTAATGCTAGCACGATAAGTCTGTGTGATGTCACTGTAAGACTAGCAACAACGCTAATCTGTGTGTGTGTGTGTGTGTGTGTGTGACTGTGTGTGTGTGTGTGTGTGTGTGTGACTGTGTGTGTGTGTGTGTGTGTGTGTGTGTGACTGTGTGTGTGTGTGTGTGTGTGTGTGTGTGTGTGTGTGTGTGTGTGTGTGTGACTGTGTATGTGTGTGTGTGTGTGTGTGTGTGTGTGTGTGTGTGTGACTGTGTGTATGTGTGTGTGTGTGTGTGTGTGTGTGTGTGTGACTGTGTGTGTGTGTGTGTGTGTGTGTGTGTGACTGTGTATGTGTGTGTGTGTGCAGAAGTGGAAGCGTGTCTGGTGCGTCCTGTTCAGAGAAAGTTCCTGTTCGATTTCCAGACTGGAGTTCTTTGAGTGTAAAGACGGAGGAAGTGTTGAGAAAAGTCGCAAGCAGCAAGAACACAAGAAGGTAAAGTATATTCTACTGAACTCTACTTAACTCTATTTTACTTTACCAAACTCTACTGTACTCTAGTATACTCTACATACACATCAATAACCTTCCTGTATAGAAACAAGGCCTCCTTCACACACTCTGCCAAATTCACCCTTGTCAAAATGACCATCCTTCCTCTATTTGATTACGGCGATATCATTTATAAAATGGCATCAAAGACCACCCTCAGAAAACTGGACTCACTCCACCACTCTGCAATCCCTTCTCCACCCACCACTGTGATCTTTACAGTTTGGTGGATTGGCCCTCCCTTCATACCAGGCGGCTACAACACTGGCTGCTCGTGGTCTACAAATCCATTTTGGGAATGACCCCTCGCTGCCTCTCAAATCTTCTGCACATTTCCGTTAGCAATCGCCGTTTAAGATCCAGCGACTTAATTAGGCTCATCATTCCAAAAGTCCGTACTGTGTTTGGTCATAACGCCTTTCATTGTGCCGCTGCAAATGACTGGAAGTCACTACAAAACACACTCAAACTAACAGTTCTCACCTCCCTCAACATGTTCAAACAAAAGCTGCAACATTTCATAGTTGACTGCTGTGCTTGTAGACCAGCCCTCACTTCTCTCTCTCTCTTCCACTTTTTTGGGGAACATCCAGTGATCCGCCTTTCTTTGTACAGGGTGTTTTCTTCATGTTTGTCATACTGTATTGTGTCTGTGCTGTTTGTGTCATTTGTGTGGACTGTGCTGCTGCCTCTTGGCCAGGTCATCATTGAAAATGAGAATTGGTTCTCAACTGATTTTACCTGGTTAAATAAAGGTTAATAATACTGTACTCTAGTATAATCTACTGAGCTCTACTGAACTCGTCTGAACTCTGCTGCACTCTACTGTACTCCAGTATACTCAACTGAATGCTACTGAACTCTGCTGAACTTTACTCAACTCTACTATACTCTACTGGACTCTATTGTACTCCATTGAACTCTATAAAACTCTGCTGGACTCTAGTGAACTCTACTTCAATATACTGAGTTCTACTAATAGAATCTCTTTGACTTTAAAGCTGCAGACGATTGTTGGTTCATAAATAAATGAATACATAAATAATGGACTCTACTCTATTCTATCCTGTTCTGTGCTTGACCGACCTTCACTTTATTCTACTGTACTCTGCTAAACAATATTCTACTTTACCTTGTTCTACTTGTACTCAATCTATTGTACTCTACTGTGTTCTATTTTATACCCATTGGACTAGATTTTATTGTAATTTGTTCTACTGTACTCTACTTTTCAACTCTATTCTATACTTGATTTTACTCTATTCTATTCTATTCTACTATTGGACTCTACTCTGTACTCTATTCTACTGGACTCTACTATGTCCTCTATTCTACTGGACTATACTATGTCTGCTATTCTACTGGACTCTACTCTGTCCTCTATTCTACTGGACTCTACTCTGTACTCTATTCTACTGGACTCTACTCTGTCCTCTATTCTACTGGACTCTTCTCTGTACTCTATTCTACTGGACTCTACTCTGTCCTCTATTCTATTGGACTCTACTATGTCCTCTATTCTACTGAACTGTACTCTGTCCTCTAGTCTACTGGACTCTACTCTGTCCTCTATTCTACTGGACTCTACTATGTCCTCTATTCTACTGGACTCTACTCTGTACTCTATTCTACTGGACTCTACTCTGTCCTCTAGTCTACTGGACTCTACTATGTACTCTATTCTACGGGACTCTACTCTGTCCTCTATTCTACTGGACTCTACTCTGTCCTCTATTCTACTGGACTCTACTCTGTCCTCTATTCCACTGGACTCTACTCTGTCCTATATTCTACTGGACTCTACTCTGTCCTCTAGTCTACTGGACTCTACTATGTACTCTATTCTACGGGACTCTACTCTGTCCTCTATTCTACTGGACTCTACTCTGTCCTCTAGTCTACTGGACTCTACTATGTACTCTATTCTACGGGACTCTACTATGTACTCTATTCTACTGGACTCTACTCTGTCCTCTATTTTACAGGACTCTGTCCTCTATTCTACTGGACTCTACTCTGTTCTCTATTCTACTGGACTCTACTATGTCTTCTATTCTACTGGACTCTACTCTGTCCTCTATTCTACTGGACTCTACTATGTCCTCTATTCTACTGGACTCTACTCTGTCCTCTATTCTACTGGACTCTACTCTGTCCTCTATTCTACTGGACTCTACTGTGTCCTCTATTCTACTGGACTCTACTATGTCCTCTATTCTACTGGACTCTACTCTGTACTCTATTCTATTGGACTCTACTCTGTCCTCTATTCCACTGGACTCTACTCTGTCCTATATTCTACTGGACTCTACTCTGTCCTCTATTTTACAGGACTCTGTCCTCTATTCTACTGGACTCTACTCTGTTCTCTATTCTACTGGACTCTACTATGTCTTCTATTCTACTGGACTCTACTCTGTCCTCTATTCTACTGGACTCTACTATGTCCTCTATTCTACTGGACTCTACTCTGTCCTCTATTCTACTGGACTCTACTCTGTCCTCTATTCTACTGGACTCTACTGTGTCCTCTATTCTACTGGACTCTACTATGTCCTCTATTCTACTGGACTCTACTCTGTACTCTATTCTATTGGACTCTACTCTGTCCTCTATTCCACTGGACTCTACTCTGTCCTATATTCTACTGGACTCTACTCTGTCCTCTAGTCTACTGGACTCTACTATGTACTCTATTCTACGGGACTCTACTCTGTCCTCTATTCTACTGGACTCTACTGTGTCCTCTATTCTACTGGACTCTACTCTGTCCTCTATTTTACAGGACTATGTCCTCTATTTTACAGGACTCTACTCTGTCCTCTATTCTACTGGACTCTTCTCTGTACTCTATTCTACTGGACTCTACTCTGTCCTCTATTCTACTGGACTCTACTCTGTCCTCTATTCTACTGGACTCTACTCTGTCCTCTATTCTACTGGACTATGTCCTCTATTTTACAGGACTCTACTCTGTCCTCTATTCTACTGGACTATTCTCTGTACTCTATTCTACTGGACTCTACTCTGTCCTCTATTGTACTGGACTCTACTCTGTACTCTATTCTACTGGACTCTTCTCTGTACTCTATTCTACTGGACTCTACTCTGTCCTCTATTCTACGGGACTCTACTCTGTCCTCTATTCTACTGGACTCTACTGTGTCCTCTATTCTACTGGACTCTACTCTGTCCTCTATTTTACAGGACTATGTCCTCTATTTTACAGGACTCTACTCTGTCCTCTATTCTACTGGACTCTACTCTGTCCTCTATTGTACTGGACTCTACTCTGTACTCTATTCTACTGGACTCTACTCTGTCCTCTATTCTACTGGACTCTACTCTGTCCTCTATTGTACTGGACTCTACTCTGTCCTCTATTTTACAGGACTATGTCCTCTATTTTACAGGACTCTACTCTGTCCTCTATTCTACTGGACTCTTCTCTGTACTCTATTCTACTGGACTCTACTCTGTCCTCTATTGTACTGGACTCTACTCTGTCCTCTATTCTACTGGACTCTACTCTGTCCTCTATTCTACTGGACTCTACTCTGTCCTCTATTCTACTGGACTCTACTGTGTCCTCTATTCTACTGGACTCTACTCTGTCCTCTATTTTACAGGACTATGTCCTCTATTGTACAGGACTCTACTCTGTCCTCTATTCTACTGGACTCTACTCTGTCCTCTATTGTACTGGACTCTACTCTGTACTCTATTCTACTGGACTCTACTCTGTACTCTATTGTACTGGACTCTTCTCTGTACTCTATTGTACTGGACTCTACTCTGTCCTCTATTGTACTGGACTCTACTCTGTCCTCTATTGTACTGGACTCTACTCTGTCCTCTAGTCTACTGGACTCTACTCTGTCCTCTATTCTACTGGACTCTACTCTGTCCTCTATTGTACTGGACTCTACTCTGTCCTCTATTCTACTGGACTCTACTCTGTCCTCTATTGTACTGGACTCTACTCTGTCCTCTATTCTACTGGACTCTACTCTGTCCTCTATTGTACTGGACTCTACTCTGTACTCTATTCTACTGGACTCTACTCTGTACTCTATTGTACTGGACTCTTCTCTGTACTCTATTGTACTGGACTCTACTCTGTCCTCTATTGTACTGGACTCTACTCTGTCCTCTATTGTACTGGACTCTACTCTGTCCTCTAGTCTACTGGACTCTACTCTGTCCTCTATTCTACTGGACTCTACTCTGTCCTCTATTGTACTGGACTCTACTCTGTCCTCTAGTCTACTGGACTCTACTCTGTCCTCTATTCTACTGGACTCTACTCTGTCCTCTATTGTACTGGACTCTACTCTGTCCTCTATTCTACTGGACTCTACTCTGTCCTCTATTCTACTGGACTCTACTCTGTCCTCTGTTACCTTGGTGATTAGAGCGTGTGTGTCTCCAGGTGATCCGTCTGTCTGACTGTATCCGGGTGTCCGAGGTGGAGATGGACGGATGTCCCAGAGACACGGGACCCTTTCTGATCGAGACCACCGAGAAGATCTACGTGTTCGCTGGAGACCGACTGCAGCTGGAGGACTGGACACACAAACTGTGTGAGATCGCCTTCCCTGTAGGTACACACACATAAACACACACACACGCACACAGACACACACAGAAACACACGCACACACACACATAAACACACGCACACACACACATAAACACACACACACGCACACAGACAC
>JAVDOI010000031.1:2570631-2580631 GCA_032191485.1 Leptoclinus maculatus
TGCTCAGGTGAGCTCACACTGCAGGTTATCTGTCCGTGCTTTCAAAATAAAGTCACAGCTTTTAGAATCGGAGAGGATTTAAGGCAGAATGTTCTAAATAAAGTAAGAATAAACTCAGGATTCTTTAATAATACAGGATTTAAGAATGAAGTCGGGATTTTCAACATAAAGACAGGCTTTCCAGAATGAAATCAAGATTCAAGATTTTCAGTATAAAGTCAAGACTTCCAGAATGAAGTCAAGATTTTCAGAATAAAGTCACAATTGTGCATAATTTCAGAATAAAATCACTACTGAGTAAAGCCTTAAGAAAACAAACAAGGAGATTACACTAAACCCTGTTCATAGTTCTGGTAAAGAGAGATGTTATAATGTTTTCAGTTTAAATGTATTTCCATCAGACTCTGAACTGTCTGATGTTTTCTGTGTGCAGGCAGCTGACGGCGTCTACAGCATGGTGACAGACAGTCATCATCACAAAGACAAAGAGAGCTCCACTCCTTCACAACAACAACAACAACAACATCAACGCCTCCAGCTGGTAGGAAACATAAACTGCAAAACACCAAATCTCAAACCAACAACATGATGATGATGATGATGATGATGATGATGAAACAACAGTGGGGCTCATTGATGAGCTTTAATGGAGACATCAGGATACTAGTTACTAGATACATGAAGAACAAACGTTCCAATACTTCTATTACTTTATTATCTAGTACATCCCAGTACATCGTGTGTCACACACAGTAAAGTACCAGGATGTTGTACTACAGGAGGGTCAAAGGTCAAGGTACCATGTTATGATGAAGTAGTACTTGCACGTGTAACAGCATGTACTTTGTAGGAGAAGCTGACAGTAGATGATTGATCTAAAGGTAGATGATTGATCTGACAGTAGATGATTGATCTGACAGTAGATGATTGATCTGAAGGTAGATGATTGATCTGAAGGTAGATGATTGATCTAAAGGTAGATGATTGATCTGACGGTAGATGATTGATCTGAAGGTAGATGATTGATCTGACAGTAGATGATTGATCTGAAGGTAGATGATTGATCTGAAGGTAGATGATTGATCTGAAGGTAGATGATTGATCTGACAGTAGATGATTGATCTGAAGGTAGATGATTGATCTAAAGGTAGATGATTGATCTGAAGGTAGATGATTGATCTGAAGGTAGATGATTGATCTAAAGGTAGATGATTGATCTGACGGTAGATGATTGATCTGAAGGTAGATGATTGATCTAAAGGTAGATGATTGATCTAAAGGTAGATGATTGATCTAAAGGTAGATGATTGATCTGACGGTAGATGATTGATCTAAAGGTAGATGATTGATCTAAAGGTGGATGATTGATCTAAAGGTAGATGATTGATCTGAAGGTAGATGATTGATCTAAAGGTAGATGATTGATCTAAAGGTAGATGATTGATCTGACGGTAGATGATTGATCTGACGGTAGATGATTGATCTGACGGTAGATGATTGATCTGACGGTAGATGATTGATCTAAAGGTAGATGATTGATCTAAAGGTAGATGATTGATCTGACGGTAGATGATTGATCTGAAGGTAGATGATTGATCTAAAGGTAGATGATTGATCTGACGGTAGATGATTGATCTGAAGGTAGATGATTGACCTGAAGGTAGCTGATTGATCTAAAGGTAGCTGATTGATCCCTGATCGGTTCTCTTCTGTCCTCAGTCTCGTCTGGAGCCTCCGGTCGACAAAATGCTGACGGCTGTGAAGAGTCTGACTCTGGACCCCCGCGGCGTCCCGGTCCCCCGTAAGAACCAGGTCAAGATGATCTCCAGCTGCCCTCTGCCTCACGCCGGCCCCGAGCCCCAGGGCCCCCCCGGCTCCGCCCACAACCCCAAACCGAGCTCCAGCCCAAACCCCGACCAGACGTACTCCCAGATCGTCCTGCCAGCAGGAAGTAAGAGGGGCGGCGGCGGCGTGCCTCCCCCCTCTACCGCACACGTTGCCCCACAGGAGCCGGAGTACTCGCTCCCCTTCGACACCATTGCCGTGACCTTCGCGTCCGCCATCCTGAGCTCCCATCAGGCTCACGGGGCCGAGTGCGGCGCCGACCCGCTCTACGACAGCATCGACGAGATGAAGATCAGGAACGTCTTCCTGAACAACGCCGTCGCCGTCGGGCCGGCGGTCGTCAGGAAGGTGGAACACATCTACGACGAGCCCGAAGGCTGCGCCGCCGCCGCCCCCCCACCGCTGACACCCCCCACCTCCCTGTACGACGACCCGGAAGAGATGAGAGGAGACGCCTGGAAGATCATGGGTACGGCTGCCGACCCCAAAGGTCACGAGTACCCGTACAATCCTCGGGTGGACGACTACGCCGTGCCCAAACGAGCCCAGAGGGCGCTTCCTGTTCCACAAAGCACCAGTGAAGAAGAAGAAGACGGGGAAGAGGAGCTACAGGAGGAGGAGGAGGAGGAGGAGGAGGAGGAGGAGCAGCAGCGGGATTCACCGTACAACAACGTGATGGTAAAGATGGCATAGAGGAGACAGGAAGCAGCTCTGATCCTCCACCTCTAGTCTCTTTGTGCCGGAGTCCTGGTCCACGTCTCCTGCGGACCATCACAGTGTTCTTTTACTCAGAAATACTACAGTTTCTGCTCCGCTCGCTTCTTTGTTTAATAATCAGTTCATCATTTAGTCTATAAAATGTAAGAAAACAGTCAAAACATGTCCATGTTTCTGATGTGAAACAGAGACTCTGAGACCAGAGACCAGATACTAGAGCTGCATTCTCTCTAATCTCCATCAGGGGGTGACTCCTCTGGTTCTATAGAAGTCTATGAGAAAATGACAAAAACCAAGATGGTTCCACTGAGCATGTGTCTTAGCCTTCATTCAAAAGCCTCGGTGCCTGTTAGCCTGTTAGCTTATTAGCCTGTTAACTTGTTAGCCTGTTAACTTGTTAACTTGTTAGCCTGTTAACTTGTTAGCCTGTTAAATTGTTAGCCTGTTAGCCTGTTAACGTGTTAGCCTGTTAGCCTGTTAACTTGTTAGCCTGTTAGCCCGTTAAATTGTTAGCCTGTTAACTTGTTAGCCTGTTAACTTGTTAGCCTGATAATTTGTTAGCCTGTTAGCCTGTTAACTTGTTAACCTGTTAACTTGTTAGCCTGTTAGCCTGTTAACTTGTTAGCCTGTTAGCCTGTTAACTTGTTAACCTGTTAACTTGTTAGCCTGTTAGCCTGTTAGCCTGTTAACTTGTTAGCCTGTTAGCCTGTTAACTTGTTAGCCTGTTGACACAGTGCCTGCTGTCCTCAGAGTTTGGTTGATGGTAGATTTAAAGACCTTCATGGTGACCAGGTAATTTATTATAATAATATTCCTGCTGGTAGATTAGTGTTTATTTACTGTATGAATATGAACTCAGTGGAACATCTGTTATCAGCCTCATGATGTTATTGATCAGAGCTCAGGTAGATAAACGCACCACGTTTATCAGGTACGTCAACAAAACTCAGGACGTTTAATTCATTCTCCTCTTTTATTCATGATCAAGAGGAAGACATGATTTATTGATATAATTGAATGAATCTGACCTCAGATCTGCGGTGAGCTGCTTCCTCCAGCAGAGGGCAGCAGGAGTTTATTATTAATGTAGATAATCATCATCATCATCATCAGACTAGAATTAAACTCTTTGGTCTGTTTATTAATTAATTTTGTGTTCAAACTTTAATGTTTGAGTAGAATTTGAGAAATAAAATATTTTATTCTGTAAAACATGTTTCCTCTCCGAGTTTGTGAACAGATGTTTTCAGAGTAAACAGCTGTGTTGAGCTTGTAAATCTAAAATGTATGATTATCAATTCACTTGGAGGTGTGACATCAGAAAGCTGCAGACTTCATGACTTCCTCTCCAGATTTAGAAACCTACATTCATCCTGGGGTTCAGGTTCAGGTCTTTGTGACATGAACACAAGTTGAGGACATATAAAGCCAAAGATCAAAGAACATGTAAAATCGAGACACAAAGAGTTTGTAACTTCACTCTGATTGGACGTCATGTTGTTCACCTGGTGACTCATTGGCCCCGCCCACCTGCTCACCTCTCCTCATTTCTCTCGTTGGTCTCCATCTTGAACCCGTCCCTCTGGTACGTGGACTCATTCGGGTCTCCCTTCTGAACTTTGATGTTAGAGGAGTAACAAGTGAGATTCAGATGATCAATATCTCATCAATAACGATCATCTATATCAGGCATGTCCAAAGTGGTTACAGCAAGTAAATAAAGGGAAGTTGATAACGAGGGCCGCCGCTTCCACGAGAGGTGGAGATTACAATATTGTTTTTACCAAAAAATGAAACAACTGTGTCTGCCTAATTTGTCATGAGACTGATGCCTTGTTTAAGTAATATAACGTAAAGAGACACTACGAGACAGTGGCATCTCTCTCTCTCGTGCATTTTTACCGGCAGCTGGGTAGAAGCAGGTTTCCAGAGAAAATGCTCAGCTTGTTTGGCGCCTCATGTTTACTTAAACAAGAACTTGAGATCAGACTAAGTGACTCCCACCTACGTGACATCTTACGCATGTCAACCACTGCTCTGAAACCAGACCTGTGTACTGAAACCCTTCTCATTAGTGTCAGTAAGTTAGCTGTTGCTTGATTATCAGAATGTAACAAATTCTAGTTTCTGAATTTCTGTTTTTTTTCAAATGGGAACATCTGTCACTATTAACGCTGAAAAGCCACTGATACATACATACACCTGGACTTATGGCACTTACTTTAAACTTTTGTAGATAGAACACAAAAGATGACTTTCTGAATGATCTTTGATAAAAGATCAGGGCAAGTTTCATGTGTGTTGAACTTAAATGTTAGACGTTTCATTACTAAGTCATATTTAAGATATTTATCAGTTTCTAGGTAATTAGCTTTCAGATAACTTGTTCATGTTATCTGAAGAAAGGCAGATTAGTTGAGATTTGTTCACACCTGAATGCTCACATTTGGTTACATTGCTATTTGCTGTGTCATTGAAAATAAAATTATTAAATAACATTTATAGGCAACTTTTATTATTGTTTAAAATAATGTCAGCAGGGACTGTTGGCCCTTGAGCATTTTCACATTATAGAATCTGGCCCACTTTAAAAAAAGTTTGGACACCCCCGATCTACAACATAGAGAGGAGTAACGTTTTCCTCTGGTTCCCCCTGAGGTAAACACTGTTACCTCCGTCAGCACTGTTAGCTGTTAGCTGCCAGCTGTCGCCATGTTGAGAGCCGTTGAGAGTCAATAGAAATGGTTTTCACCTGAATGGATAAATCTAAATACAGTTCATAAAAAGAAGAATTTGTTTGTTCTCAGATTGTTGTAAAGGCTTTCATGTTGGAAAAGACCGATGTGACAGAAAGAGGTCTGTAATCTCTTGAATCTGGGTTAATGGACGACCCGTTGGATCCTGTTTCACACGGTAGCGTAGCATAATTAAACAGACAGGGACGCTCAGAATTAAACAGATGCACACGACACAGTTTCACCAATCAGACCTCAGCAGCTGATCTGAGCTCAGCCAGCTTTAAGAAGAAGTGAGTTTATGTCTTTGTGAACTGAATTAATACAGATGTGAACCTGTCCTTTAAAGTAAGCTGAAGGTGACGCTTCGATAAAAGACGCTCCGCTAGAAGACGCTCCTCTAGAAGACGCTCCTATAGAAGACGCTCTGCTAGAAGACGCTCCGCTAGAAGACGCTCCTCTAGAAGACGCTCCTATAGAAGACGCTCTGCTAGAAGACGCTCCTCTAGAAGACGTTCCGCTAGAAGACGCTCCTCTAGAAGACGCTCCGCTAGAAGACACTCCTCTAGAAGACGCTCCGCTAGAAGACGCTCCTATAGAATACGCTCCGCTAGAAGACGCTCCTCTAGAAGACGCTCCTCTAGAAGACGCTCCTATAGAAGACGCTCCTCTAGAAGACGCTCCACTAGAAGACGCTCCTCTAGAAGACGCTCCGCTAGAAGACGCTCCTCTAGAAGACGCTCCGATAGAAGACGCTCCTATAGAAGACGCTCCTCTGGAAGACGCTCCTATAGAAGACGCTCCTCGAGAAGACGCTCCTCTAGAAGACGCTCTGATAGAAGACGCTCCGATAGAAGACGCTCCTATAGAATACGCTCCGCTAGAAGACGCTCCTCTAGAAGACGCTCCGATAGAAGACGCTCCTATAGAAGACGCTCCTCTGGAAGACGCTCCTATAGAAGACGCTCCGCTAGAAGACGCTTCTCTAGAAGACGCTCCGATAGAAGACGCTCCTATAGAAGACGCTCCTCTGGAAGACGCTCCTATAGAAGACGCTCCTCTGGAAGACGCTCCTATAGAAGACGCTCCGCTAGAAGACGCTCCTCTAGAAGACGCTCCTCTAGAAGACGCTCCTCTAGAAGACGCTCCTATAGAAGACGCTCCTCTAGAAGACGCTCCGCTAGAAGACGCTCCTCTGGAAGACGCTCCTATAGAAGACGCTCCTCTAGAAGACGCTCCGCTAGAAGACGCTCCTCTAGAAGACGCTCCTCTAGAAGACGCTCCGCTAGAAGACGCTCCTCTATAAGACGCTCCGCTAGAAGACGCTCCTCTAGAAGACGCTCCGATAGAAGACGCTCCTATAGAAGACGCTCCTCTGGAAGACGCTCCTATAGAAGACGCTCCGCTAGAAGATGCTCCTCTATAAGACGCTCCGCTAGAAGACGCTCCTCTAGAAGACGCTCCGCTAGAAGACGCTCCGATAGAAGACGCTCCGCTAGAAGACGCTCCGATAGAAGACACTCCTCTAGAAGACGCTCCTATAGAAGACGCTCTGCTAGAAGATGCTCCTCTATAAGACGCTCCGCTAGAAGACGCTCCTCTAGAAGACGCTCCGCTAGAAGACGCTCCGATAGAAGACGCTCCGCTAGAAGACGCTCCGCTAGAAGAGGCTCCGCTAGAAGACGCTCCGATAGAAGACACTTCGATAGTGTCACGGGGTGTGGTGGAGGACTCAAAAGCAGACATAGTCAGATGCAGAGTGAAACAGGTTTTAATGAGTCATGAACAAGACAGGAATCTTTACCTGAATACAGCAGGGAATCCAAGGACGAGACAAGAGACGAGGGGGGAAACCCGGAAGGACGAGACAGGGCAGGCAGACTGGGAAACTGGGAACAGGACGAGCCAAACAGGCGGGTAGACATGGCAATGATCTGGCAAAGAGTGACTGAGAGGCAGGAGTTTATATAGTGGCTGGAGAGAGGCAGGTGAGGGGAGTTGTGCTGATGATGAGGGAGGCTAACCGGTGCACTGAATGAGCTGATAGGTGAGTGGGAGATAAAGTGACAGGAGAGAAGGGGCAGAGCTGTGACAGATAGACGACGCTCCGACAGAAGACGCTTCGATAGAAGACGCTCTGATAGAAGAGTCTAAATGGACCATAATTTACTCAATGAACATCATGCTGTATTGAAGAAGACTTGAAACTAGAGATTGAGACCATAAACTCATGTTTACAATGTTTACTGAGGTAATAAATCAAGAGAGAAGTAGAGTCATTTTCTCATAGACTTCTATAGGACCAGAGGAGTCGCCCCCTCTCCTCTCCCCCTTACTTCCTCCACCTACTCACATGGTTTCTACCCGTAGTCATCTTCGATCCCTCTCCCCCGCTGACCTTTCCTCTTCTGTTACCTCTGCTCTCCCTGACCCTGAATCCGTCTCTCTCCTATCCCCTGATACTGCTACTGATCTTCTCCTCTCCACCCTTTCCTCTTCTTTGGACAACCTCTGACCCTTCACCTCCAGGCCTGCACGGCCAACCCCACCTGCCCCATGGCTGTCGGACTCAGTGCGTACTGACAGACGGAGCCTAAGAGAGGCTGAGCGTAAATGGAGAAAAGGGAAACTCCCGGAGGACCTTCTTAACTTCCAATCTCTTCTCTCCACTTGTTCCTCCTCTCTATCTACTGCTAAAGCTGCGTTCTTCCGCTCTAAAATCCTAACCTCTGCTTCCAATCCTAAAAAACTCTTTGAAACTTTCTTTTCACTCCTCCATCCCCCACCCCCTCCTCCTACTTCTTCCCTTCTCCCTGATGATTTCGCCAACTTCTTTGACAAGAAGGTAAACGATATCAGATCCTCCTTCTCTCAGCCCCCCTCTCCCTGTCCACCCTCTCCATCTCTACCCTCTCCAGCTCTTCCCCCTCAGCTCTCCCTCCCCTCTCCATGCCCTATCTTATCCTACCTTGCTCCCCTCTCCTCTAACGAGGTCCTCAATCTTGTTACATCTAACCGCCCCACCACGTGCTCCCTTGACCTGATGCCCTCCCCTCTTCTTCAGTCTATTGCGACTGAACTCCTTCCTTTCCTCACCCACCTCATCAACACTTCTCTTGCTTCAGGATGCTTTCCCACGGCTTTCAAGACTGCCAGAGTCACGCCCCTTCTGAATGAAACATCACTTGACCCCTCTGATGTCAAGAACTTCAGACCGGTTTCTCTTCTACCCTTTCTATCCAAAACACTTGATCGTGCTGTCTTTCATCAACTGTCTTCCTATCTCCACCAGAACAGCCTCTTGGACCCCCACCGGTCCGGGTTCAAGGTGGGTCACTCGACTGAGACAGCCCTCCTTGCGGTGACGGAGTCGATTCACACCGCGAGAGCGAACTCTCTCTCCTCCGATGACACCCAGCTGGTCTTGTCATTTCCTCCGGTGACACTCAAGTGGAGACACGCATCGCTGCGTTCTTGGCTGACATCTCAAAGTGGATGACGACACACCACCTGAAGCTGAACCTGGACTAAACCGAGCTACTGTTCCTCCCGGGGAAGGGTTGCCCGCACCGAGACCCGTCCATCACCATTGATGATACCGTGGTGACGCCAACTCGGACTGCGAGGAACCTGGGTGTGACCCTGGATGACCAACTGTCATTCTCAGTAAACATTGCATCGGTTACACGCTCCTGCAGATTCCTGCTCTACAACATCAGGAGGATTCACCCCTTCCTCACTGATGAGACGGCACAGGTGCTCATCCAGGCTCTTGTTATCTCCCGCCTGGACTACTGCAACTCTCTATTTGCCGGAGCCCCGGCGTCGGCCATCAGACCTCTGGAGCTCGTCCAGAAAGCTGCAGCTCGCCTGGTGTTCAATGGCCCCAAGTTCTCCCACACAACTTCCCTTCTCCGTTCTCTACACTGGCTCCCTGTAAGAGCTCATCCAGTTTAAGACTCTGGTGCCTACAGGGCAGTGAAAGGAACAGCTCCTTCCTATCTCCAGGCCATGGTCGAGCCCTACACCCCCCCCCGACCACTTCGCTCTGCTGCCTCGGGGCGATTGGTCGCCCCGTCGCTCAGAGGTCCCTACGGCCGATCGACCCGGTCACGTCTGTTCTCTGTCCTGGCCCCCCAGTGGTGGAATGAACTCCCCACTGACGTCAGGACAGCAGAGTCGCTGCCCATCTTTCATCAGGCTGAAGACTCACCTCTTCAAGAAGAACTACCCTGAGCCTTCCACTTAGCGCTTACTCAGAATTTATTGTGTTCATACTAGTTTGTTGCACTTATTGTATTCGTATTAGTTTGTTTCTGTACCTTCACTCTGGTTTATGTTCTTAGATGCTTGTTTAAAGGAGATGTACTCATGACTTCTGGTGACTAGTAGTTCTCTTGAATACCGATGTTGAATACACTTATTGTAAGTCGCTTTGGATAAAAGCGTCTGTTAAATGACTAATGTAATGTAATGATGGACATTAGAGAGAATGCAGCTTTAACACATGAAGCTTTGACTTCTTCCACCAGAATCACCGCGGTGTGTTCCAGAAGAGGCTCTAAAAGCCACAGTGTCAAACACGGAATAACTTAAATACCAACAAATGAATTTGAGAAATAAACAGCTTTTTTGTATTTATTTTCACTGATAGTTGAGGCTTTTATGTCCTAAATATGAAATAATCCTTTACCCTTTAAGTT
>JAVDOI010000031.1:2588131-2640631 GCA_032191485.1 Leptoclinus maculatus
CTCTTTGTGGATTATAACTCAGATTAAATATTCTGTTATATAATCGTCACTCAAAGAAGATTAAAATACATGAAAACAAAAAATGTAAAACTGTGAGAAATGAAAATATCAAAATCAGAACTCAGATCAGAGTTTTTGGACTTCCTAAAAAAACAAAGATTAAAGTCACAATAAGGAGTTTATTGTCACAGTTGGAGTTTGTTTAAGAACCAATCAGACAGCAGGTGGTGGGCGTGGCTTCACTTTGACATCTTTGAGGTTAAGTTTACATGATGAATGTTTTTAATCTTCAACTTTGGTGGTTTGCTGTCTTCTGATTGGACGGCGAGTCCAAAATGGAGGAAGCTATCGTAGCTTGTTAGCTGTGTGTCACCGTCCAGTTTAGAAGTGGACGTCATCATGGGGACGTCTCTCATTGGTTGGAGACGTTTTGAAGCCTTTAGTTCGACATTTTGTCAGTCGCCATCTTGTTTTTTTGCAACCAGTGAACTGGAAGTGACCATATCTGGACTGAGGAGGAGTGACGTAGAGACCTGTCAATCACCGTGTAGCCCCGCCCTAAAGCATCCCCTGCTTTATGGTCTGTTTGACTCTAAATGGACCATCATGTACTAAATGAACATCATGCTGTATTGAAGAAGACTTGAAACTAGAGATTGAGACCATAAACTCATGTTTACAATGTTTACTGAGGTAATAAATCAAGAGAGAAGTAGAGTCATTTTCTCATAGACTTCTATAGAACCAGAGGAGTCGCCCCCTGGTGGACACTAGAGAGAATGCAGCTTTAAGACATGAAGCTTTGACTTCACTTAGTATGTAGCGACTCCTCTGGTTCTATAGAAGTCTATGAGAAAATGACTCTACTTCTAAAAACAAGATGGCGACTGACAAAATGTCGAACATAACGTCCACAAACCTACGAGAGACGTCCGCGTCTTATATACAGAATATGATCCAAACATTTACATTTCTGTTGTTGTTTTTATTGATTTATTTGTACCCATGGCTCTAACATCGTGTTGTGTGTTGATTCTGTATTTTGGTCTGTTTGTGTCACGTGTTGATGTTTCTCCTCCATGTTTTTAGTCACGTTAGCATCACGACTGAACTACGATGTGGTTCATCAACACACATTAATGTGTTAATACTTTCATCATCAAAGACTTCCCATGAGCCTCAGCTGTGTTTACTGAGCATTAGCTCATGTTGTTGAACGTCATACCTGCTATGCTAATGTTAGCATTTAGCTCAGAGCACTGGAGTCTGTTCTGACCTTCCTCTCCTCCTCGTCTTCCTCAGTGGAGCTTCGCAGCGTGCTCCTCCTCGCCGTGCTGCAGTGCTGCTCCGTCGCTCGCGGCGGCTGTGAGCCTCGGCTGGTGAACATCGGCGCCGTGCTGAGTCAGAAACGCTACGAGCAGGTGTTCAAGGAGGCGGTGACCCAGGCCAACACTCTGTACGGGAAGGACAAGTTCAAGATGAACGCCATCTCCGTCACCCACAAACCCAACGCCATCCAGATGGCCCTGTCCGTCTGTGAGGACCTCATCTCCAACCAGGTGAGACCTGCTCCTGTCACATGACCTGTAACATCACTCGTCCTGTCACATGACTCGTCCTGTCACATGACCTGTCACATGACTCGTCCTGTCACATGACCTGTAACATCACCCGTCCTGTCACATGACTCGTCCTGTCACATGACCTGTAACATCACCCGTCCTGTCACATGACCTGTAACATCACCCGTCCTGTCACATGACTCGTCCTGTCACATGACCTGTAACATGACTCGTCCTGTCACATGACCTGTAACATCACCCGTCCTGTCACATGACTCGTCCTGTCACATGACCTGTAACATCACCCGTCCTGTCACATGACCTGTCACATGACTCGTCCTGTCACATGACCTGTCACATGACTCGTCCTGTCACATGACCTGTCACATGACTCGTCCTGTCACATGACCTGTAACATCACCCGTCCTGTCACATGACTCGTCCTGTAACATGACCTGTAACATCACCCGTCCTGTCACATGACCTGTCACATGACTCGTCCTGTCACATGACTCGTCCTGTCACAGGATGTCTTCATCAAACCAGTCAGGTTGTCTTTATGAAACCAGTCAGGATGTCTTCATGAAACCAGTCAGGATGTCTTCATGAAACCAGTCAGGATGTCTACATGAAACCAGTCAGGATGTCTTCATCAAACCAGTCAGGTTGTCTTTATGAAACCAGTCAGGATGTCTTCATGAAACCAGTCAGGATGTCTTCATGAAACCAGTCAGGATGTCTACATGAAACCAGTCAGGATGTCTTTATGAAACCAGTCAGGATGTCTTCATGAAACCAGTCAGGATGTCTACATGAAACCAGTCAGGATGTCTTCATCAAACCAGTCAGGTTGTCTTTATGAAACCAGTCAGGATGTCTTCATGAAACCAGTCAGGATGTCTTTATGAAACCAGTCAGGATGTCTTTATGAAACCAGTCAGGATGTCTACATGAAACCAGTCAGGATGTCTACATGAAACCAGTCAGTATGTCTTTATGAAACCAGTCAGGATGTCTTCATGAAACCAGTCAGGATGTCTACATGAAACCAGTCAGGATGTCTTTATGAAACCAGTCAGGATGTCTACATGAAACCAGTCAGGATGTCTTCATGAAACCAGTCAGGATGTCTTCATGAAACCAGTCAGGATGTCTTCATGAAACCAGTCAGGATGTCTACATGAAACCAGTCAGGATGTCTTCATCAAACCAGTCAGGTTGTCTTTATGAAACCAGTCAGGATGTCTTTATCAAACCAGTCAGGATGTCTTTATGAAACCAGTCAGGATGTCTACATGAAACCAGTCAGGATGTCTACATGAAACCAGTCAGGATGTCTTTATGAAACCAGTCAGGATGTCTACATGAAACCAGTCAGGATGTCTTCATGAAACCAGTCAGGATGTCTTTATGAAACCAGTCAGGATGTCTTTATGAAACCAGTCAGGATGTCTTCATGAAACCAGTCAGGATGACTTCATGAAACCAGTCAGGATGTCTACATGAAACCAGTCAGGATGTCTTCATGAAACCAGTCAGGATGTCTTCATGAAACCAGTCAGGATGTCTTTATGAAACCAGTCCGGATGTCTACATGAAACCAGTCAGTATGTCTTTATGAAACCAGTCAGGATGTCTTTATGAAACCAGTCAGGATGTCTTTATGAAACCAGTCAGGATGTCTTCATGAAACCAGTCAGGATGTCTTCATGAAACCAGTCAGGATGACTTCATGAAACCAGTCAGGATGTCTACATGAAACCAGTCAGTATGTCTTTATGAAACCAGTCAGGATGTCTTTATGAAACCAGTCAGGATGTCTACATGAAACCAGTCAGGATGTCTTTATGAAACCAGTCAGGATGTCTTCATGAAACCAGTCAGGATGTCTTCATGAAACCAGTCAGGATGACTTCATGAAACCAGTCAGGATGTCTTCATGAAACCAGTCAGGATGTCTACATGAAACCAGTCAGGATGTCTTTATGAAACCAGTCAGTATGTCTTCATGAAACCAGTCAGGATGTCTTCATGAAACCAGTCAGGATGTCTTTATGAAACCAGTCAGGATGTCTACATGAAACCAGTCAGGATGTCTACATGAAACCAGTCAGGATGTCTACATGAAACCAGTCAGGATGTCTTTATGAAACCAGTCAGGGTGTCTACATGAAACCAGTCAGGATGTCTTTATGAAACCAGTCAGGATGTCTTTATGAAACCAGTCAGGATGTCTTTATGAAACCAGTCAGGATGTCTACATGAAACCAGTCAGGATGTCTTTATGAAACCAGTCAGGATGTCTACATGAAACCAGTCAGGATGTCTTTATGAAACCAGTCAGGATGTCTTTATGAAACCAGTCAGGATGTCTTCATGAAACCAGTCAGGATGTCTTCATGAAACCAGTCAGGATGTCTTCATGAAACCAGTCAGGATGTCTTCATGAAACCAGTCAGGATGTCTTTATGAAACCAGTCAGGATGTCTTCATGAAACCAGTCAGGATGTCTACATGAAACCAGTCAGGATGTCTTCATGAAACCAGTCAGGATGTCTTCATGAAACCAGTCAGGATGTCTACATGAAACCAGTCAGGATGTCTTCATGAAACCAGTCAGGATGTCTACATGAAACCAGTCAGGATGTCTTTATGAAACCAGTCAGGATGTCTTTATGAAACCAGTCAGGATGTCTACATGAAACCAGTCAGGATGTCTACATGAAACCAGTCAGGATGTCTTCATGAAACCAGTCAGGATGTCTTCATGAAACCAGTCAGGATGTCTTCATGAAACCAGTCAGGATGTCTTTATGAAACCAGTGAGGATGACTTCATGAAACCAGTCAGGATGACTTCATGAAACCAGTCAGGATGTCTTTATGAAACCAGTCCGGATGTCTTTATGAAACCAGTCAGGATGACTTCATGAAACCAGTCAGGATGTCTTTATGAAACCAGTCAGGATGACTTCATGAAACCAGTCAGGATGTCTTTATGAAACCAGTCAGGATGTCTTTATGAAACCAGTCCGGATGTCTTTATGAAACCAGTCAGGATGACTTCATGAAACCAGTCAGGATGTCTTCATGAAACCAGTCAGGATGTCTTTATGAAACCAGTCAGGATGACTTCATGAAACCAGTCAGGATGTCTTTATGAAACCAGTCAGGATGTCTTTATGAAACCAGTCCGGATGTCTTTATGAAACCAGTCAGGATGACTTCATGAAACCAGTCAGGATGTCTTTATGAAACCAGTCAGGATGTCTTTATGAAACCAGTCAGGATGACTTTATGAAACCAGTCAGGATGTCTTCATGAAACCAGTCAGGATGACTTTATGAAACCAGTCAGGATGTCTTTATGAAACCAGTCAGGATGTCTTTATGAAACCAGTCAGGATGTCTACATGAAACCAGTCAGGATGTCTTCATGAAACCAGTCAGGATGTCTACATGAAACCAATCAGGATGTCTACATGAAACCAGTCAGGATGTCTACATGAAACCAGTCAGGATGTCTTCATGAAACCAGTCAGGATGTCTTTATCAAACCAGTCAGGATGTCTTCATGAAACCAGTCAGGATGACTTTATGAAACCAGTCAGGATGTCTTTATGAAACCAGTCAGGATGTCTTTATGAAACCAGTCAGGATGTCTACATGAAACCAGTCAGGATGTCTTCATGAAACCAGTCAGGATGTCTTTATGAAACCAGTCAGGATGTCTTCATGAAACCAGTCAGGATGTCTTTATGAAACCAGTCAGGATGTCTTCATGAAACCAGTCAGGATGTCTACATGAAACCAGTCAGGATGTCTTTATGAAACCAGTCAGGTTGTCTACATGAAACCAGTCAGGATGTCTTTATGAAACCAGTCAGGATGACTTCATGAAACCAGTCAGGATGTCTTTATGAAACCAGTCAGGATGTCTTCATGAAACCAGTCAGGATGTCTTCATGAAACCAGTCAGGATGACTTCATGAAACCAGTCAGGATGTCTTTATGAAACCAGTCAGGATGTCTACATGAAACCAGTCAGGATGTCTTTATGAAACCAGTCAGGATGTCTTTATGAAACCAGTCAGGATGTCTACATGAAACCAGTCAGGATGTCTTTATGAAACCAGTCAGGATGTCTTCATCAAACCAGTCAGGATGTCTTCATGAAACCAGTCAGGATGTCTTCATGAAACCAGTCAGGATGTCTACATGAAACCAGTCAGGATGTCTTCATGAAACCAGTCAGGATGTCTACATGAAACCAGTCAGTATGTCTACATGAAACCAGTCAGGATGTCTTCATGAAACCAGTCAGGTTGTCTACATGAAACCAGTCAGGATGTCTACATGAAACCAGTCAGGATGACTTCATGAAACCAGTCAGGATGTCTTTATGAAACCAGTCAGGTTGTCTACATGAAACCAGTCAGGATGTCTTTATGAAACCAGTCAGGATGACTTCATGAAACCAGTCAGGATGTCTTTATGAAACCAGTCAGGATGTCTTCATGAAACCAGTCAGGATGTCTTCATGAAACCAGTCAGGATGACTTCATGAAACCAGTCAGGATGTCTTTATGAAACCAGTCAGGATGTCTACATGAAACCAGTCAGGATGTCTTTATGAAACCAGTCAGGATGTCTTCATGAAACCAGTCAGGATGTCTTCATGAAACCAGTCAGGATGACTTCATGAAACCAGTCAGGATGTCTTTATGAAACCAGTCAGGATGTCTACATGAAACCAGTCAGGATGTCTTTATGAAACCAGTCAGGATGTCTTTATGAAACCAGTCAGGATGTCTACATGAAACCAGTCAGGATGTCTTTATGAAACCAGTCAGGATGTCTTCATCAAACCAGTCAGGATGTCTTCATGAAACCAGTCAGGATGTCTTCATGAAACCAGTCAGGATGTCTACATGAAACCAGTCAGGATGTCTTCATGAAACCAGTCAGGATGTCTACATGAAACCAGTCAGTATGTCTACATGAAACCAGTCAGGATGTCTTCATGAAACCAGTCAGGTTGTCTACATGAAACCAGTCAGGATGACTACATGAAACCAGTCAGGATGTCTTTATGAAACCAGTCAGGATGTCTACATGAAACCAGTCAGGATGACTTCATGAAACCAGTCAGGATGTCTACATGAAACCAGTCAGGATGTCTTCATGAAACCAGTCAGGATGTCTTCATGAAACCAGTCAGGATGTCTTCATGAAACCAGTCAGGTTGTCTACATGAAACCAGTCAGGATGTCTACATGAAACCAGTCAGGATGTCTTTATGAAACCAGTCAGGATTTCTTCATGAAACCAGTCAGGTTGTCTACATGAAACCAGTCAGGATGACTTCATGAAACCAGTCAGGATGACTTTATGAAACCAGTCAGGATGTCTACATGAAACCAGTCAGGATGTCTTTATGAAACCAGTCAGGATGTCTTCATGAAACCAGTCAGGATGTCTACATGAAACCAGTCAGGATGTCTTTATGAAACCAGTCAGGATGTCTTCATGAAACCAGTCAGGATGTCTTCATGAAACCAGTCAGGATGTCTTCATGAAACCAGTCAGGATGTCTACATGAAACCAGTCAGGATGTCTACATGACACCAGTCAGGATGTCTTTATGAAACCAGTCAGGATGTCTACATGAAACCAGTCAGGATGTCTACATGACACCAGTTAGTCTTTACTGGCCTCTTCTAGTAAAGAGGAGATCTAACAACAAGGCTTTTATTTTGTAGGAAATGTTCAGTTTCACTGACGGTAGTTTAACATTCAAAATGTTATTTCATAACAACAATAAAACAGAAATATTAACACACACAGAAACAGAAAGATTTTCTCATTCAACATCATTCAGGAACGTTTTTCCTTTGTCGAAGAAATTAGGCAACAATTGGCGTCAATGGACCAGACAGACACTTTGTTCTAGAGAGAGAGAGAGACAGTCAGACACATAGAATGAGGGAGTCAGAGAGAGAGACAGTCAGACAGATAGAATGAGGGAGTCAGAGAGAGAGACAGTCAGACACATAGAATGAGGGAGTCAGAGAGAGAGACAGTCAGACAGATAGAATGAGGGAGTCAGAGAGAGAGACAGTCAGACAGATAGAATGAGGGAGTCAGAGAGAGAGAGACAGTCAGACACATAGAATGAGGGAGTCAGAGAGAGAGACAGTCAGACAGATAGAATGAGGGAGTCAGAGAGAGAGACAGTCAGACACATAGAATGAGGGAGTCAGAGAGAGAGACAGTCAGACAGATAGAATGAGGGAGTCAGAGAGAGAGACAGTCAGACACATAGAATGAGGGAGTCAGAGAGAGAGACAGTCAGACAGATAGAATGAGGGAGTCAGAGAGAGAGACAGTCAGACAGATAGAATGAGGGAGTCAGAGAGAGAGACAGTCAGACACATAGAATGAGGGAGTCAGAGAGAGACACAGTCAGACAGATAGAATGAGGGAGAGAGGGGGATACAGACAGACACTTTGTTGTAGAGAGCGAGACAGTCAGACAGACAGACAGCGAGAGAGAGACAGACAGAGAGACTGGTTGTCAGAGAGAGACAGAAAGACAGTCAGGGAGACAGACATGAAGACAGAGAGAGAGAGAGACAGAGAGAGAGAGAGAGAGAGACAGACAGACAGAAATGGACGTCCGTTTAACATCCTCTCTGCAGAAACTGAGATATAATCCCTCCATCCTCCCAGAGGAAAGATGAGGGATTATAGACACACACACACACACACATACACACACACACACACACACACACACACACACACACACACACACACAGACTGTTTCCCTACATGTGATGTAGAAATTATTTCACAATTTTATTCTGGTACATCAAATCATAACATATTAATTCCACACAGTAATAAAAGATAATTTGAACTATAATCTGCAGATTATTTTCTTTATTAATCGATTCATTGTTTGGTTTGTAAAAATAGTGAGAAATGAAATCAGAATTACCCAAAGTGACACTTTTCACAATGTTTGTTTATTACTGATACATTAACATTATTACTGATACATTAACATTATTAACATTATTACTGATACATTAACATTATTACTGATACATTAACATTATTAACATTATTACTGATACATTAACATTATTACTAATACATTAACATTATTAACATTATTACTGATACATTAACATTATTACTGATACATTAACATTATTAACATTATTACTGATACATTAACATTATTACTGATACATTAACATTATTAACATTATTACTGATACATTAACATTATTAACATTATTACTGATACATTAACATTATTAACATTATTACTGATACATTAACATTATTACTGATACATTAACATTATTAACATTATTACTGATACATTAACATTATTAACATTATTACTGATACATTAACATTATTAACATTATTACTGATACATTAACATTATTAACATTATTACTGATACATTAACATTATTACTAATACATTAACATTATTAACATTATTACTGATACATTAACATTATTACTGATACATTAACATTATTAACATTATTACTGAAACATTAACATTATTACTGATACATTAACATTATTAACATTATTACTGATACATTAACATTATTAACATTATTACTGATACATTAACATTATTACTGATACATTAACATTATTAACATTATTACTGATACATTAACATTATTAACATTATTACTGATACATTAACATTATTAACATTATTACTGATACATTAACATTATTACTGATACATTAACATTATTAACATTATTACTGATACATTAACATTATTACTGATACAATAACATTATTAACATTATTACTGATACATTAACATTATTAACATTATTACTGATACATTAACATTATTACTGATACAATAACATTATTAACATTATTACTGATACATTAACATTATTAACATTATTACTGATACATTAACATTATTACTGATACATTAACATTATTAACATTATTACTGATACATTAACATTATTAACATTATTACTGATACATTAACATTATTAACATTATTACTGATACATTAACATTATTACTGATACATTAACATAATTCACGTTATTACTGATACATTAACATTATTAACATTATTACTGATACATTAACTATATTACTGATACAATAACATTATTAACATTATTACTGATACATTAACATTATTAACATTATTACTGATACATTAACATTATTACTGAACATTAACATTATTAACATTATTACTGATACATTAACATTATTAACATTATTACTGATACATTAACATTATTACTGATACATTAACATAATTCACGTTATTACTGATACATTAACATTATTAACATTATTACTGATACATTAACTATATTACTGATACATTAACAATATTACTGATACATTAACATTATTAATGATACATTAACATTATCACTGATGCATTAACATTATTAACATTATTAACATCATCACTGATACATTAACATTATTAACATTATCACTGATACATTAACATTATTAACATTATCACTGATACATTAACATTATTAACATTATTACTGATACATTAACATTATTACTGATACATTAACATTATTAACATTATTACTGATACATTAACATTATTACTGATACATTAACAATATTACTGATACATTAACATTATTAATGATACATTAACATTATCACTGATACATTAACATTATTAACATTATCACTGATACATTAACATTATTTACATCATCACTGATACATTAACATTATTAACATTATCACTGATACATTAACATTATTAACATCATCACTGATACATTAACATTATTAACATTATCACTGATACATTAACATTATTAACATCATCACTGATACATTAACATTTTTAACATTATTAACATTATTATTGATACATTAACATGATTACTGATACATTAACATTATTAACATTATCACTGATACATTAACATTATTAACATTATTAATGATACATTAACATTATTACTGATACATTAACATCATCACTGATACATTAACATTATTAACATTATCACTGATACATTAACATTATTAACATTAATGATACATTAACATTATTACTGATACATTAACATGATCACTGATACATTAACATTATTAACATTATTACTGATACATTAACAGTATTAACATTATTACTGATACATTCCAACTATACAAATATTTTTACATTCATTAATTAATTGATTTACTAATGGTTTCAGCTGAACTTTTCTAAATTAAAAATGTTTTGTTAAAAAATCTTAATCTGTAAAGAAACTAAAGCTGTCAGATAAATGACAAAAGTCTAATTTGTACTTATGTTAATATAATTAGTTCCGCTCTTGTTCCACTACTATATAATTATTATATATATTATATTATATATAATTATATAACAATATAACTAAAATCAATCTTCCTTTGCAGGTGTATGCGATCCTGGTCAGCCACCCTCCTCAGTCCAACGACCACCTGACTCCGACGCCCGTCTCCTACACCGCCGGTTTCTACCGGATCCCCGTGGTCGGTCTGACGACACGGATGTCCATCTACTCTGACAAGGTAACCCGACCCCTGTTTCCACAGCATCACAGGAACACCTGTGAAATCGTGAGAAGGTTTCACACCTTCATGGTGCTTTCAGGTGAAGGGATTCTTTATGGTGGTGTTCCTCAGGGCTTCATCCCGGGTCCTCTCACGTTCTTTATCGACCACCAAACACTGATAAAGCAAACTCCTCCATCAGTGAAACAGATTCAAATAAAGAAGCATTGTTTAGATTCTAGAGTGACACTCAAGAGCCAGTAAAAAAAATAGTTGAAGCAGGTAAAAGCAGCAAAAACAACATCTCGAAACAATATATGGACATATGAATTAATTACCCCGGTGTGTAAAGGCCCCAAAGGTTGTTGGTTTGAGTCTGAACATGAGATTTAGTGACAATAACATCATCTTCCTCTTAAACATATTTACAGTCTGGACTCATTTTAAAGAATATTCTATTATATCTCACTTCTTTTAGTATTTTGTAACAAACTGAACATTTGTTGGTGTTTTGTTTGACTATTTTCTGTATTCTGTTCTTTGTGCTAATTTATTTAACAGCTTCATTTGTTTGTGTTATTAAGAATATAAAGACGTCCTTTATGGTTTATATTCCAGGTGTTTGTACAGTTTATAACATATATAAATATAGACTCTCCTGTGTTGCCTTCATGCTCCTTTAAGTGCAGCTTGTAGAATATTCAGCCCAGTTTGTCCTAATTCTCCACTGGAAACCTCTCAGAGTCTCTCTCACTTTTTAGAATATTGATGAAGTAATGGAGCGTCATCAGTCCCAGAACATCCCAAAATATCAGAGCACTCCCTGTGAACAACGCTCGAGTTACTCTCCCGGTTACTTATGAAATATTTACATGTTTATCAGGTGAAGTGAGGGTGAGTTTGATTCTAACACCAGCAGCAGATTGACCTCTGCAGAGATTTCATGTCAAGACGAGCTGGTTCAACCACAAACACATCAGATAGTTTGAATTATTCATGATCGTCTGTCTCTGGAAACCATTTAACCAACAACGGTCTCTACTGGTTTGACTGGTTCTCTGACAACATGATGGATGGTTTATGTAGTTAGTTAAACTCCTCATTAGAATAGAATATTCAAATATTAACAGACATTTCATACTCGTTTCCTTTTGTCTCTGTGCAGTTTTAGACAGAAACATAATTCTTCACGTTTGTTTGTTTTCTACCTTCATCACCGTGACGACTCGCATTAACTCTCGTTAATTTCACTTCCTGTTTTATTTTGTCATTCACTTACCCATGCTTCCTCAGTTACTTTACTTCCTGTCTTTGTTTAGTTTCCCGCCTGTTTTGTTCCACATTTGTGTTCCATTTGCTCACCAGACCTGTATTCAAACCTGTTCACCAACAGGTTTCAACTCCATTCTCTGGTCTGTCCTCTGACTGACCGATAATCTCCTCCTCAGAGCATCCACCTGTCCTTCCTGAGGACGGTGCCTCCGTACTCACACCAGGCTCACGTCTGGTTCGACCTGATGAGGGAGTTCAGGTGGAACCACATCATCCTCATCGTCAGCGACGACCACGAAGGACGAGCCGCTCAGAAGAGACTGGAGACGCTGCTGGAGGAGAGGGAGACCAAGGTGAGCTAAACAAACACACCCACACACACACACACTCACACAGGAGGAGAGGGAGACCAAGGTGAGCTAAACAAACACACCCACACACACACACACTCACACAGGAGGAGAGGGAGACCAAGGTGAGCTAAACAAACACACCCACACACACACACACACACACACACACAGGAGGAGAGGGAGACCAAGGTGAGCTAAACAAACACACCCACCCCCCCACACACACACAGGAGGAGAGGGAGACCAAGGTGAGCTAAACAAACACACCCACACACACACACACTCACACAGGAGGAGAGGGAGACCAAGGTGAGCTAAACAAACACACCCACACACACACACACACACACAGGAGGAGAGGGAGACCAAGGTGAGCTAAACAAACACACCCACACACACACACACACACACAGGAGGAGAGGGAGACCAAGGTGAGCTAAACAAACACACCCACACACACCCACACACACACACACACACAGGAGGAGAGGGAGACCAAGGTGAGCTAAACAAACACACCCACACACACACACACACACACACACACACACACAGGAGGAGAGGGAGACCAAGGTGAGCTAAACAAACACACCCACACACACACACACACACACACACACACACAGGAGGAGAGGGAGACCAAGGTGAGCTAAACAAACACACCCACACACACACACACACACAGGAGGAGAGGGAGACCAAGGTGAGCTAAACAAACACACCCACACACACACACACACACAGGAGGAGAGGGAGACCAAGGTGAGCTAAACAAACACACCCACACACACACACACACACACACACACACACACACACACACAGGAGGAGAGGGAGACCAAGGTGAGCTAAACAAACACACCCACACACACACACACACACACACAGGAGGAGAGGGAGACCAAGGTGAGCTAAACAAACACACCCACACACACACACACACACAGGAGGAGAGGGAGACCAAGGTGAGCTAAACAAACACACCCACACACACACACAGGAGGAGAGGGAGACCAAGGTGAGCTAAACAAACACACACACACACAGGCTCACAGTGTGTGTGTGCTGACTGTCATGTGTGTTTATGTGTTGTGTGTCTGTGCTTTCTTCTAATCCAGGTGTGTGTTTGTTGGTCATTGCATGACAATCAATGAGCTGCAGTGTGTGTGTGTGTGTGTGTGTGTGTTGTTCCATCACTTCACTCCATCATCAGACGGTTTCACTTCTAGAAACTGTTGTAAACAAACAACAGCTGAGTGGATGTTTGTATTGTTTGTGTCTTTATCTCTGTGGAGATATCTTCAGTTTAACCTGACACTCCCCCCAGTCTTCGATGAACAGGGTTTCACAAGTCCATGTCCCTGCTTTTGGCCTGCGAACCGGCTCACATTGCATCCTACGCCATCCTATGCCAGCGAGTGGTGGGCCCACATGTAGAACCCCATGTGGGCCCACATGTAGAACCCCATGTGGGCCCACATGTAGAACCCCATGTGGGCCCACATGTAGAACCCCATGTGGGCCCACATGTAGAACCCCATGTGTCAAGGCCCGGCCACCAGACGCTCCCCTCCCAGGTCTGGATCCAGAAGGGGGTCTTGGTTTCACGTTCCTGGTTGAGGTGCTACAACTCTTTTCTGAGTCATAAAGGGTCAGTGAATGTCTCCTGGTCTGGACCCCCTGAGACCACGTTGGTTTGAGAGACTCAGGATCTACTGGCCCAGATAAACCAGATAAACCAGGTCTCAGGGTCCCTCTAGTAAACAAGTCCCCTTCGTTTGTTCTCTGAGAGGTTTTACATCAACAGGTGTTTGTAGAACTGAAACTGCTCTTCTTCATCTCCTTCATCCCTCCTTCATGACTCCTTCATCACTCCTTCATGACTCCTGCATGACTCCTTCATGAGTCCTTCATCCCTCCTTGATCCCTCCTTCATCACTCCTTCATGACTCCTGCATGACTCCTTCATGAGTCCTTCATCCCTCCTTCATCCCTCCTTCATGACTCCTTCATCACTCCTTCATGACTCCTGCATGACTCCTTCATGAGTCCTTCATCCCTCCTTGATCCCTCCTTCATGAGTCCTTCATGAGTCCTTCATCCCTCCTTCATCCCTCCTTCATGACTCCTTCATCCCTCCTTCATGACTCCTGCATGACTCCTTCATGAGTCCTTCATCCCTCCTTCATCCCTCCTTCATGACTCCTTCATCCCTCCTTCATGACTCCTGCATGACTCCTTCATGACTCCTTCATGAGTCCTTCATCACTCCTTCATCCCTCCTTCATGACTCCTTCATGAGTCCTTCATCACTCCTTCATCCCTCCTTCATGACTCCTTCATGAGTCCTTCATCCCTCCTTCATCCCTCCTTCATGACTCCTGCATGACTCCTTCATGAGTCCTTCATCCCTCCTTCATCCCTCCTTCATGACTCCTTAATCACTCCTTCATCCCTCCTTCATGACTCCTTCATCACTCCTTCATCCCTCCTTCATGACTCCTTCATCCCTCCATCATGCGTCCTTCATCCCTCCTTCATGACTCCTTAATCCCTCCTTCATCCCTCCTTCATGACTCCTTCATCCCTCCTTCATGACTCCTTCATCCCTCCATCATGCGTCCTTCATGACTCCTTCATCCATCCTTCATCACTCCTTCATCCCTCCTTCATGACTCCTTAATCCCTCCTTCATGACTCCTTCATGACTCCTTCATCACTCCTTCATCCCTCCTTCATGACTCCTTCATCCCTCCATCATGCGTCCTTCATCCCTCCTTCATGACTCCTTAATCCCTCCTTCATCCCTCCTTCATGACTCCTTCATCCCTCCATCATGCGTCCTTCATCCCTCCTTCATGACTCCTTAATCCCTCCTTCATCCCTCCTTCATGACTCCTTCATCCCTCCTTCATGACTCCTTCATCCCTCCATCATGCGTCCTTCATGACTCCTTCATCCATCCTTCATCACTCCTTCATCCCTCCTTCATGACTCCTTAATCCCTCTTTCATCCCTCCTTCATGACTCCTTCATCCCTCCTTCATGACTCCTTCATCCCTCCATCATGCGTCCTTCATGACTCCTTCATCCATCCTTCATCACTCCTTCATCCCTCCTTCATGACTCCTTCATCCCTCCATCATGCGTCCTTCATCCCTCCATCATCCTCCTGGCTTTTATATTCTTTCTGGCTTCAAAGCAGCTTCTCTTTCATCACTTTCTTCTTCTTTAGTTTAGTTTTTTTGATCTCCACCAAGAATGTTTTTTACGTTTGTTACTCAGAAATCTGAAATGTGACAGAGAGGCTCCACTGATGGATAATAGTGTATATATATATGTATATATATGTATATATATGTATATATATACATGTATTGATAACAGACATGTGACAGTAGACATTACCTGAACCTCCCTTCTGACCAGGTGTGTCATGGTCCTCAATAAGAACCTGTAGTTCAGTTTCAACATCTTCACTTCACTTATATTTAAATCAACTTTATTCCATTTGTCCCTTGATTTTATTTATTTTCTATCATTGTATTTTGCAGATTATTTAATTTATTAAAACATTTTCGGTTATTTTTTGTTCTGTCTTGGTGGAGTTTTACTTTATTCTTCTACATTTAGTTTTTTTTCTGTATTCCATTTTTTAAAACACCTTAATTTAACTTTTTTCTTCAGTTCTGTCTGTCTCTGTCTTTTTGTCCATGTCATCTTTCAGTTCTTCACCTCCTCTTGTTTGTTGTTTCTTCACCTCCTCTTGTTTGTTGTTTCTTCAGCTCCTCTTGTTTGTTGTTTCTTCAGCTCCTCTTGTTTGTTGTTTCTTCACCTCCTCTTGTTTGTTGTTTCTTCACCTCCTCTTGTTTGTTGTTTCTTCAGCTCCTCTTGTTTGTTGTTTCTTCACCTCCTCTTGTTTGTTGTTTCTTCACCTCCTCTTGTTTGTTGTTTCTTCACCTCCTCTTGTTTGTTGTTTCTTCACCTCCTCTTGTTTGTTGTTTCTTCACCTCCTCTTGTTTGTTGTTTCTTCACCTCCTCTTGTTTGTTGTTTCTTCACCTCTTGTTTGTTGTTTCTTCAGCTCCTCTTGTTTGTTGTTTCTTCACCTCCTCTTGTTTGTTGTTTCTTCACCTCCTCTTGTTTGTTGTTTCTTCACCTCCTCTTGTTTGTTGTTTCTTCACCTCCTCTTGTTTGTTGTTTCTTCACCTCCTCTTGTTTGTTGTTTCTTCACCTCCTCTTGTTTGTTGTTTCTTCACCTCCTCTTGTTTGTTGTTTCTTCACCTCCTCTTGTTTGTTGTTTCTTCAGCTCCTCTTGTTTGTTGTTTCTTCAGCTCCTCTTGTTTGTTGTTTCTTCACCTCCTCTTGTTTGTTGTTTCTTCACCTCCTCTTGTTTGTTGTTTCTTCACCTCCTCTTGTTTGTTGTTTCTTCAGCTCCTCTTGTTTGTTGTTTCTTCACCTCCTCTTGTTTGTTGTTTCTTCACCTCCTCTTGTTTGTTGTTTCTTCAGCTCCTCTTGTTTGTTGTTTCTTCACCTCCTCTTGTTTGTTGTTTCTTCACCTCCTCTTGTTTGTTGTGTCTTCAGCTCCTCTTGTTTGTTGTTTCTTCACCTCCTCTTGTTTGTTGTTTCTTCACCTCCTCTTGTTTGTTGTTTCTTCAGCTCCTCTTGTTTGTTGTTTCTTCACCTCCTCTTGTTTGTTGTTTCTTCACCTCCTCTTGTTTGTTGTTTCTTCAGCTCCTCTTGTTTGTTGTTTCTTCAGCTCCTCTTGTTTGTTGTTTCTTCACCTCCTCTTGTTTGTTGTTTCTTCAGCTCCTCCTGTTTGTTGTTTCTTCAGCTCCTCTTGTTTGTTGTTTCTTCAGCTCCTCTTGTTTGTTGTTTCTTCACCTCCTCTTGTTTGTTGTTTCTTCACCTCCTCTTGTTTGTTGTTTCTTCACCTCCTCTTGTTTGTTGTTTCTTCACCTCCTCTTGTTTGTTGTTTCTTCACCTCCTCGTGTTTGTTGTTTCTTCACCTCCTCTTGTTTGTTGTTTCTTCAGCTCCTCTTGTTTGTTGTTTCTTCAGCTCCTCTTGTTTGTTGTTTCTTCACCTCCTCTTGTTTGTTGTTTCTTCACCTCCTCTTGTTTGTTGTTTCTTCAGCTCCTCTTGTTTGTTGTTTCTTCACCTCCTCGTGTTTGTTGTTTCTTCAGCTCCTCTTGTTTGTTGTTTCTTCACCTCCTCTTGTTTGTTGTGTCTTCAGCTCCTCTTGTTTGTTGTTTCTTCACCTCCTCTTGTTTGTTGTTTCTTCACCTCCTCTTGTTTGTTGTTTCTTCAGCTCCTCTTGTTTGTTGTTTCTTCACCTCCTCTTGTTTGTTGTTTCTTCAGCTCCTCTTGTTTGTTGTTTCTTCACCTCTTGTTTGTTGTTTCTTCACCTCCTCTTGTTTGTTGTTTCTTCACCTCCTCTTGTTTGTTGTTTCTTCACCTCCTCTTGTTTGTTGTTTCTTCACCTCCTCTTGTTTGTTGTTTCTTCACCTCCTCTTGTTTGTTGTTTCTTCAGCTCCTCTTGTTTGTTGTTTCTTCACCTCCTCTTGTTTGTTGTTTCTTCACCTCCTCTTGTTTGTTGTTTCTTCACCTCCTCTTGTTTGTTGTTTCTTCAGCTCCTCTTGTTTGTTGTTTCTTCACCTCCTCTTGTTTGTTGTTTCTTCACCTCCTCTTGTTTGTTGTTTCTTCACCTCCTCTTGTTTGTTGTTTCTTCAGCTCCTCTTGTTTGTTGTTTCTTCACCTCCTCTTGTTTGTTGTTTCTTCACCTCCTCTTGTTTGTTGTTTCTTCACCTCCTCTTGTTTGTTGTTTCTTCAGCTCCTCTTGTTTGTTGTTTCTTCACCTCCTCTTGTTTGTTGTTTCTTCACCTCCTCTTGTTTGTTGTTTCTTTACCTCCTCTTGTTTGTTGTTTCTTCACCTCCTCTTGTCTGTTGTTTCTTCACCTCCTCTTGTTTGTTGTTTCTTCACCTCCTCGTCACTGAAGGAGTCAAACACGTCTCAGCTGTCCACCTCCTGTCTGTCTGTCCTCGTCTGTCAGACAGACAGACTTCCTCTGATGCGTCGACACAGAACAAAGTGATAAATTATCCGTTAATCAATGAATCTATTTATACTCAGTACTCCGATCTGATGCAGTAAAAGTACTAATACCACAATGTAGAAATACTCCGTTACAAGTAAAAGTACAAAAGTATTATCATCAAAATATACTTAAAGTACTAAAAGAAAATGTACTTATTATGTAGAACATAAATGAGATAAAACAGGAGGATATAAAGGAGATAAAACAGGAGGATATAAAGGAGATAAAACAGGAGGATATAAAGGAGATAAAACAGGAGGATATAAAGGAGATAAAACAGGAGGATATAAATGAGATAAAACAGGAGGATATAAAGGAGATAAAACAGGAGGATATAAAGGAGATAAAACAGGAGGATATAAAGGAGATAAAACAGGAGGATATAAAGGAGATAAAACAGGAGGATATAAAGGAGATAAAACAGGAGGATATAAAGGAGATAAAACAGGAGGATATAAAGGAGATAAAACAGGAGGATATAAAGGAGATAAAACAGGAGGATATAAAGGAGATAAAACAGGAGGATATAAAGGAGATAAAACAGGAGGATATAAAGGAGATAAAACAGGAGGATATAAAGGAGATAAAACAGGAGGATATAAAGGAGATAAAACAGGAGGATATAAAGGAGATAAAACAGGAGGATATAAATGAGATAAAACAGGAGGATATAAAGGAGATAAAACAGGAGGATATAAAGGAGATAAAACAGGAGGATATAAAGGAGATAAAACAGGAGGATATAAAGGAGATAAAACAGGAGGATATAAAGGAGATAAAACAGGAGGATATAAAGGAGATAAAACAGGAGGATATAAAGGAGATAAAACAGGAGGATATAAAGGAGATAAAACAGGAGGATATAAAGGAGATAAAACAGGAGGATATAAAGGAGATAAAACAGGAGGATATAAAGGAGATAAAACAGGAGGATATAAAGGAGATAAAACAGGAGGATATAAAGGAGATAAAACAGGAGGATATAAAGGAGATAAAACAGGAGGATATAAATGAGATAAAACAGGAGGATATAAAGGAGATAAAACAGGAGGATATAAAGGAGATAAAACAGGAGGATATAAAGGAGATAAAACAGGAGGATATAAAGGAGATAAAACAGGAGGATATAAATGACAGTATGAGTTAGTTTTATTAGTTTTATGTGGATTTGTTATGACTTTTGTTTGTTACACAGTCTTTTATCTTTAGATATTTATCTTTATATTGTCTCACAGTTTGTGCTGAGGACGTTTCATGAATCTAAATGTTTGAGTCTTTAAACTGAAAGATGTTGAAACAGTTTCCTGTTCTAAAGTCAGAGGAAGTCAAACGAGTCCAGACGAGTTAAAAGTTGATCAAAGTAAAAGGTTCCTCAGTGAGACTCGTGAATGTTGGAGGAGGAACATGAATATTACAGAACGTTAGTTAAAGCTGCAGTGAATTAAACATCTCTCTGATTCATAATGTAGTAATGAGGTACGGATATACGGAGACAATGGAGACGGGATTCAAACACGGGGGGGGGGGGCAGACACGAAGGGGTCCAAAAACTCAGAGGACCTGAGGATTCACCGGATGAAGATGGGACGTCCTGAGGAGAGAGAAGGAGGAGGGGTCAGGCTGTAGACCAGATCCTGGAGGGGACATGCAAGACTCCAGACTATGTGCACCCTCATACAGAGCATCAAGGAGGACCCTCCAGTCCAGCGAGGCCAACACCGAAGAACTCAAGAGACCTCATGAAGAGGATTTTCATCACTAGAGACTCTCGGTTCTAAACGGGAACCAATAACACTAGTAAAGACCAGTTAGTATTGATGTGGTCCAGAGTTAGCGGTTCTGCTTTCGGTACTTTAGAAGTTCTGGAGTGATGATATACGGAGTTTGATCAGAAGAAGGGAAGCCTCTACCTTTACTCATTCTGTCCAGGAGATCCACCACCATCTCACCTTCAAGTGACACCTTGAGAGAGCTGGACCCTCGAGACCCGGTTCAACCTCTCTGAAGCCTGAATGAGGTCAAAGAATCCAGTCAAAGCTGCTACAGAAGGTTCTGGACTGTCTGACTATCTGGACTGAGGAGGAGTGACGTAGAGACGCCGTACACGTCTCTGGTAGAGACCTGTCAATCACCGTGTAGCCCCGCCCCTAAAGCATCCCCTGCTTTATGGTCTGTTTGACTCTAAATGGACCATCATGTACTAAATGAACATCATGCTGTATTGAAGAAGACTTGAAACTAGAGATTGAGACCATAAACTCATGTTTACAATGTTTACTGAGGTAATAAATCAAGAGAGAAGTAGAGTCATTTTCTCATAGACTTCTATAGAACCAGAGGAGTCGCCCCCTGGTGGACACTAGAGAGAATGCAGCTTTAACACTTGAAGGTCTGACTTCACTTTAAAGAACAACCTTCACACATTAACAGGTTCAGCCTGAAACAGACAGGAAGTAAAGAGCTTTATAAAGGTAGCGTGTGTGTGATGTATATTTAATGAGATTAACATCTGGAGCGGATTGAATGGAGGACTAATGGGACGCTCCTCCACCACAGTGACTCAACATCAGAGTGTTCAGAGGGAATCAAACCGCCGGTCTCAGCCTGAGACTCACTGCTTCGGACCTGAACTTGTGTCTCATAATAATAATAATAATAATAATAATAATAATAATAAACTCTGTTTATTGGCGTAGCCTCAAACTAACTAGAGACCAAACTACACGGAGCCGAGTGACAGAAATAACTAAACTGGTCACATGATGTGTAGTCATCAGAGGTCACATGATCAAACACGTCTGTGATGTCGTTGATGAGTCGACAGCTTCCTGTTTTCTTTGTTCTTTGTTCTCCGTCGCCTCTAAAAATAACTTTCAGCTTCATTTTGATCTCTGAGACTAAAAATAAGTTTGTTTTAAAAACCAACAACGTCTTCATGTTTAGGGTTAAAAAGAAAAAAACTAATCTGATCACATTTAACTAACAGGTAGACAGACAGGTGGACAGACAGACAGGTAGACAGACAGACAGGTAGACAGACAGGTGGAAAGACAGACAGACAGGTAGACAGACAGGTGGACAGACAGACAGATGGACAGACAGACAGGTAGACAGACAGGTGGACAGACAGGTGGACAGACAGACAGACAGGTAGACAGACAGACGGGCAGGTGGACAGACAGACAGACAGACAGGTAGACAGACAGGTGGACAGACAGACAGATGGACAGACAGACAGGTAGACAGACAGGTGGAAAGACAGACAGACAGGTAGACAGACAGGTGGACAGACAGACAGATGGACAGACAGACAGGTAGACAGACAGGTGGACAGACAGACAGATGGACAGACAGACACGTGGAAAGACAGACAGACAGGTAGACAGACAGGTGGACAGACAGACAGACAGACAGGTAGACAGACAGGTGGACAGACAGACAGATGGACAGACAGACAGGTGGAAAGACAGACAGACAGGTAGACAGACAGGTGGACAGACAGACAGACAGACAGGTGGACAGACAGGTGGACAGACAGACAGACAGGTAGACAGACAGACGGGCAGGTGGACAGACAGACAGGTGGACAGATAGACAGGTAGAAAGACAGACAGACAGGTAGACAGACAGACAGGCAGGTGGACAGACAGACAGGTGGACAGATAGACAGGTGGAAAGACAGACAGACAGGTAGACAGACAGGTGGACAGACAGACAGACAGACAGACAGGTAGACAGACAGGTGGAAAGACAGACAGACAGGTGGACAAACAGACAGACAGGTAGACAGACAGGTAGACAGACAGGTGGACAGACAGGTGGAAAGACAGACACACAGGTAGACAGACAGACAGGTGGACAGACAGACAGACAGGTAGACAGACAGGTGGACAGACAGACAGGTGGAAATACAGACAGACAGGTGGACAGACAGACAGGTGGAAATACAGACAGACAGGTAGACAGACAGGTGGAAAGACAGACGGACAGGTAGACAGACAGACAGGTGGAAAGACAGACAGACAGGTAGACAGACAGGTGGACAGACAGACAGGTGGACAGACAGGTGGACAGACAGACAGACAGACAGGTGGACAGACAGACAGGTAGACAGACAGACGGGCAGGTGGACAGACAGACAGGTGGACAGATAGACAGGTGGAAAGACAGACAGACAGGTAGACAGACAGACAGGCAGGTGGACAGACAGACAGGTGGACAGATAGACAGGTGGAAAGACAGACAGACAGGTAGACAGACAGGTGGAAAGACAGACAGACAGGTAGACAGACAGGTGGACAGACAGGTGGACAGACAGACAGGTGGAAAGACAGACAGGTAGACAGACAGACAGGTGGACAGACAGACAGTTAGACAGACAGGTAGAAAGACAGACAGGTGGACAGACAGACAGGTAGACAGACAGACAGGTGGACAGACAGACAGTTAGACAGACAGGTAGAAAGACAGACAGGTGGACAGACAGACAGGTAGACAGACAGACAGGTGGACAGTCTGTGGTGTGTTTGCGTCTCCTGGTCCTGTCACATTGAACCAGGTCTTGGACCAGGTCTTGGACCAGGTCTTGTTGGATGCTCTGTGGCCTCATTTCTTCTGACTGTAATCTTTGTGTCTGCATATTTTCTCTGTGCAACATTCACCATCAGACTAAAAACAGGAACTATGAAAACCTCGACCAACACAACTTTGACTTCAGGAGAACGCCCAAGGTATAAACTTGCATGGTCAACTGATGCACGCCGCCCAACCAATGAGCTCGCTCGGTAGTGGTGGCACCGGTCCGCCCCCCCCCCCCACCCCCCCACCCCCCCAGAATCCGATCCAGAGATAGACTCTTATCCTGGTGGCTCGTCTTTTCTCCACCATCTCTTTACGTTCTTTTGATTTCTCATGACTCCTGCACACGGGGGGGATGGGTTCACACTCGCAAGAGAGACGCCCCTCCTCTACCCCCCCCCCCCCCCGAGTTTTTTTTCCATGTGAAGCGTTGCATGCAGCCAGGCTGAGGCTTGGTTCTGTATGCAGATCTGAGGAAATGCCGCCCACCAGGATCCTCGTGCTCCTTCTGCAACATCAAACCTCCTTTTTCTTTCTCCTCCCTCCTCCTATCCGCCTCTCTCCTCCCCCTTCTTCCTTGTCTCCTCTCAAACTCTTTTTCTTTTATTATTTGCGGTTGCATCAGCGCTCTCTAACATGCACGTCCCTGATTGGTTGGTTGGTTGGTTGGTTGAAAGCGCCTCAGTCTGCATGTGCCACCACACCACGCACAACGTTTTGCCCCTCCTTTCTTTCTTTTCAAGCTTCGACTTTTGAGTTTTTATTTCAGTTCAGCAGCAGAACACTTTTTGCCCCCCCCCACGGTGGCGTGGGTGAGAGGGATCATGGTCGAGGCTGGGGTCATGGGGGGGGGGGGTTGGTTCACAGCTAATAATGCGTGTCCTATGATGTGTTCTGTGGTGTTTTGTTCTGCCGTGTTTCTCAATGTCCCACGATGTGACCCGCCGCGCTGCCACCTGTCGCCCTGCGCTGCCACCTGTCGCCCTGCGTGGTGTCCCCCCCCCAGGCGGAGAAGGTCCTGCTGTTCAGCCCGGACACCAACCTGACGGCTCTGCTGCTGGAGGCCAAAGACCTGGAGGCCCGAGTCATCATCCTCTCTGCCAGGTTTGTGGTGTTTTGGTTGGTTGCCATGGTGATCTGGGAGATAGCTACCATATTATGGGCTGTTGCTGCATACTTGCATAGCTAATGGGGGGACTTCAATGTTGTTGCTAGGGTGATGATCTTCTGGATTAATATCAGCGCTGATACTGACCTCATTAAGGGGATCTGATCAGTGTTTATTCTGCTTTATTTATTGGAGCAGTGCTAGACGCTGAAGAAATGAGGTAGTTAGTGTAGAGGATACAGCAGAGAAATGCATCCTGGTACATGTAGGCATTGCTGGCACAGGCCTGCAGCAGAACTCAGCTTTCTGGGTCAAGATAGCAGCTTCAATGGACGACATTTACCATCAGCACCGACCGAACATCCACATGGAAGGTGGAGGATTTTCAGAGAGACATGCAACTTAACAAAGACTATTATTCATTTGGTTTAATTTGTTCAGGTCTGAAGGTTTTATGTTATCCTGTTTTTGCTAAGTAATATCTAAGGACTTCCGGTTGTTACTAAATGTTTACCACCTATTTAGTATGTGTGTCGGTTTTTGGAGTAATTGTTTCTGTGCTTCAGTTGACCAGGGTGGTTGTCTGGGTTTTGCTAGGTGGTTGTGAGAGGGGTTAGGGTACATGTGAGAGGGTTAGGGTACACGTGAGATGGTTAGGGTACATGTGAGAGGGGTAGGGTACACGTGAGAGGGGTTAGGGTACATGAGAGAGGGGTAGGGTGCACGTGAGAGGGTTAGGGTACATGTGAGAGGGTTAGGGTACACGTGAGATGGTTAGGGTACATGTGAGAGGGGTTAGGGTACATGAGAGAGGGGTAGGGTACATGTGAGAGGGTTAGGGTACACGTGAGAGGGTTAGGGTACATGTGAGAGGGGTAGGGTACACGTGAGATGGTTAGGGTACACGTGAGAGGGTTAGGGTACACGTGAGATGGTTAGGGTACATGTGAGAGGGGTTAGGGTACATGAGAGAGGGGTAGGGTACACGTGAGATGGTTAGGGTACACGTGAGAGGGTTAGGGTACATGTGAGAGGGGTAGGGTACATGTGAGAGGGTTAGGGTACATGTGAGAGGGTTAGGGTACATGTTAGAGGGTTAGGGTACATGTGAGAGGGTTAGGGTACATGTGAGAGGGGTAGGGTACATGTGAGAGGGTTAGGGTACATGTGAGAGGGTTAGGGTACATGTTAGAGGGTTAGGGTACATGTGAGAGGGTTAGGGTACATGTTAGAGGGTTAGGGTACATGTGAGAGGGTTAGGGTACATGTGAGAGGGTTAGGGTACATGTGAGAGGGGTAGGGTACACGTGAGATGGTTAGAGTACATGTGAGAGGGGTTAGGGTACATGAGAGAGGGGTAGGGTACATGTGAGAGGGTTAGGGTACATGAGAGGGTTAGGGTACACGTGAGATGGTTAGGGTACATGTGAGAGGGGTTAGGGTACATGAGAGAGGGGTAGGGTACATGTGAGATGGTTAGGGTACATGTGAGATGGTTAGGGTACATGTGAGAGGGTTAGGGTACATGTGAGAGGGGTAGGGTACATGTGAGAGGGTTAGGGTACATGAGAGATGGTTAGGGTACATGTGAGAGGGTTAGGGTACATGTGAGAGGGGTAGGGTACATGTGAGAGGGTTAGGGTACATGTGAGATGGTTAGGGTACATGTGAGAGGGTTAGGGTACACGTGAGATGGTTAGGGTACATGTGAGAGGGGTAGGGTACATGTGAGATGGTTAGGGTACATGTGAGAGGGTTAGGGTACACGTGAGATGGTTAGGGTACATGTGAGATGGTTAGGGTACATGTGAGAGGGTTAGGGTACACGTGAGATGGTTAGGGTACATGTGAGAGGGGTAGGGTACATGTGAGAGGGTTAGGGTACATGAGAGATGGTTAGGGTACACGTGAGATGGTTAGGGTACATGTGAGAGGGGTAGGGTACATGTGAGATGGTTAGGGTACATGTGAGAGGGTTAGGGTACATGTGAGAGGGGTTAGGGTACATGTGAGAGGGGTAGGGTACACGTGAGATGGTTAGGGTACATGTGAGATGGTTAGGGTACATGTGAGAGGGGTAGGGTACACGTGAGATGGTTAGGGTACATGTGAGAGGGTTTGGGTACACGTGAGATGGTTAGGGTACACGTGAGATGGTTAGGGTACATGTGAGAGGGTTAGGGTACACGTGAGATGGTTAGGGTACATGTGAGAGGGGTTAGGGTACATGAGAGAGGGGTAGGGTACATGTGAGAGGGTTAGGGTACACGTGAGATGGTTAGGGTACATGTGAGAGGGGTTAGGGTACATGAGAGAGGGGTAGGGTACATGTGAGAGGGGTTAGGGTACATGAGAGAGGGGTAGGGTACATGAGAGAGGGGTAGGGTACATGTGAGATGGTTAGGGTACATGTGAGAGGGGTAGGGTACACGTGAGATGGTTAGGGTACATGTGAGATGGTTAGGGTACATGAGAGAGGGGTAGGGTACATGAGAGAGGGGTAGGGTACATGTGAGATGGTTAGGGTACACGTGAGATGGTTAGGGTACATGTGAGATGGTTAGGGTACATGAGAGAGGGGTAGGGTACATGAGAGAGGGGTAGGGTACATGTGAGAGGGGTAGGGTACACGTGAGATGGTTAGGGTACATGTGAGATGGTTAGGGTACATGAGAGAGGGGTAGGGTACATGAGAGAGGGGTAGGGTACACGTGAGATGGTTAGGGTACATGTGAGAGGGGTAGGGTACATGAGAGATGGTTAGGGTACATGTGAGAGGGTTAGGGTACACGTGAGATGGTTAGGGTACATGTGAGATGGTTAGGGTACATGAGAGAGGGGTAGGGTACATGAGAGAGGGGTAGGGTACATGTGAGAGAGGGTAGGGTACACGTGAGAGGGGTAGGGTACATGTGAGATGGTTAGGGTACATGTGAGAGGGTAAGGGTACACGTGAGATGATTAGGGTACATGTGAGAGGGGTAGGGTACATGTGAGATGGTTAGGGTACATGTGAGAGGGTTAGGGTACACGTGAGATGGTTAGGGTACATGTGAGATGGTTAGGGTACATGTGAGAGGGGTAGGGTACATGTGAGAGGGTTAGGGTACATGAGAGATGGTTAGGGTACACGTGAGATGGTTAGGGTACATGAGAGAGGGGTAGGGTACATGAGAGAGGGGTAGGGTACATGTGAGATGGTTAGGGTACATGAGAGAGGGGTAGGGTACATGAGAGAGGGGTAGGGTACATGTGAGAGGGTTAGGGTACATGTGAGATGGTTAGGGTACATGAGAGAGGGGTAGGGTACATGAGAGAGGGTTAGGGTACATGTGAGATGGTTAGGGTACATGTGAGAGGGTTAGGGTACATGTGAGAGGGTTAGGGTACATGTGAGAGGGTTAGGGTACATGTTAGAGGGTTAGGGTACATGTGAGAGGGTTAGGGTACATGTGAGATGGTTAGGGTACATGTGAGAGGGTTAGGGTACATGTTAGAGGGGTAGGGTACATGTGAGAGGGTTAGGGTACATGTGAGATGGTTAGGGTACATGTGAGAGGGTTAGGGTACATGTTAGAGGGGTAGGGTACATGAGAGGGTTAGGGTACATGTTAGAGGGGTAGGGTACATGAGAGGGTTAGGGTACATGTTAGAGGGGTAGGGTACATGAGAGGGTTAGGGTACATGTTAGAGGGGTAGGGTACATGAGAGGGTTAGGGTACATGTGAGAGGGGTAGGGTACATGAGAGGGTTAGGGTACATGTTAGAGGGGTAGGGTACATGTTAGAGGGGTAGGGTACATGAGAGGGTCACCAGGCTGTATTCATTATTATTATTATTATTAGTACTATTGTATTTGTGTGAACTGTTGTTTGTGTGTGTTTGCAGTGAGGATGAAGCTGCAGCTGTGTATAAAGCAGCCCGTCAGCTCAACATGACCGGCTCTGGTTACGTCTGGCTGGTCGGAGAGAGAGAGATGACCGGCAAAGCTCTGAGTGAAGCTCCAGATGGTACATCAGCCTGTTCCTCCTCTTCCTCACCTCTCTTCTTCCTCACTCCTCTGGAACTCTCTCTGTCTCCGTCTCTCAGCTCTGCTTCCATCCGACTGTCAAGATAATTCTCTACAAAGTCTGACAGTTTTGCCAAAAAGTCCAATTAGAGTGGAGGCGTTTGTATCAGTGTTGCTTCACAGCTAGCTGTGATGAAGCTCTTAAAATGGCCGTCGCACGCCGAATCACGAGACGCAGCTCATCAGAGAATAAACACCAAAGTCTTCAAGAGCTGCGCTCCTGTTGTTTCTATATTTGTACCGTCAGCTTTAAGCTTTTCTCACTGAGCTGACTTCAGACACATCAGCATGTCGCTGCACATCTGAAGGTTTGATTCATGCAGACGACACGTAAAACAAGGTCGCTTTGCAAAGAGCAGCCAGAAAATAGGAAGTAAAGACAAACAAGAGGAAAAGAGACTTAGCAACACTTCACTAACCAGATATAACTATTACTATATTACAGTGGTGGGCCGTGCATTGTATACCTGGGCCTTCACTGCTGTCTTACCACCTAATACCCTCATGATGGCGCCACAGCTACGGTTATTTGTTTCTAGGGCTGTAACATCACGTATTCGTAGTAAACCGTTCGGTACGAGGCTTACGAACCGAACAATACGTTTGAATAATACTAGTGCATTTGGAAAATGCAGAAGCTTAAATTGTGGTAAATATAATGTTTTCGGTGGAGACAACGGTCGGTCTGTCTGTTTAGTTTCCGGGTCAGCGTCTGACCCGGAAACTAAACAAAACACAGCTGAGGCACGTGTGTTCTGCGAGGCTATGCTAAACTAGCTTAGTAAGGAAAACAACACGCACAAACTCACGCTACATTCTCCCCGCAGCGTTTAGGCAGCTGTTCCCTACTGATTCAAACAGGGCTAAGCAATCGACACACAATCCACATTTCTCCAGACCGTCATTCTTGCTTTGTAAAAGAAAACAGCCCAAACAGATTCAATCATCCGGACCCTAAACCCACGCAGGACGGGATGCTTCGTAATTAACAGACAATGCATATGGTCAAAATCAATGTAATTAACACAATGACAAGCGCGAACTCACAAGAACCAGACACATATATTTACAACAAAGCAACAAAACAATCCAGCAACACTCACACTAAAGAGCAAGGGCCATTCAAATAGTATTTACATCAGGGAACAATATCCATAAACGACACGATTAACAAAATTAACACACTGCAGATGTAAAGAAAACAAAAGCAGTTCACTTACCAAATGCTGTGCTATTTAAATAAAAAGTCCATCCTTCTGTCTTTGTTTACAAAGAGTTCAATAACGTGGCTGTGCAGTACATCCGTGCAATACATCCGTGCATTTCAGTTTCAGCAAGAGGTCTGTTCTCATTCTCTCTTTCCCCGGGAAATTAACATCGTTACTCCCCGCATCCCTTAGACGCCAAAAGGGGAACGTAACAAGGTCCTTTTCGATTTTCAAGAGCACCGTGGCTTGTACGTGTCCCGCCGTACTTTGGTGTCGTGTAGCGGCCTTGCTCAGGCAGCTCAGGTTACCAAATCCAGCGTGGCTCCAAACACCAAGACGTTCAGTCGCAAATAACAGGCATTCCCAGCAATACCATTTGCAGCTCTTCTCCGACCCTGTCAGCCAGGAATACCGTTCATAGTTTGCGGACTGAAAGTGGCGCAACAAATCATTTTCCTGGCTGGTCAGGGCTGCTAGCTGTGGGGTTGGCCGGACATTTCTTACTATGTCCAGTTTGTCCGGAAATGTCCTTCTTGAGAAAGGCGTTCCCAGTAACTCCGCCACTAAATCAGTTTCTTCTCCTCCTTCCGCCATTTGATGTTTAAAAAACAAAGCTAGGTAAAAAAAAAAATAGAAATGTAATTTCTTCCATATCTTTCCACTTGAACTCTGACTGCTACGACCTAAGTTCTGCTAGCAAGCATACGTTTCACTTTAGTCACGTGCTCGCCCACTGACCAATCACAGCACACCCTGCACCTTGCGGCAGAGCTGCACATGGACACTGAGCTGCACGTTAATGCTGACGTGCTTATAGGCCAGCTAGCAGGCTCTGACACGTCAAAGAATACGCCCAACATGTCAAACTAAAGATCTGATTGGTTGAACACGATGACAATCAACAATATCGTCCCCATTCACTTAAACTGCACATGGATTCACTTGTGAGTCTGCAGGCCTCGGGCCTCTCTTCTACCTAGAGACACAGAGGTGAAATCTGATTGGATAAAAGCTCTACTTAAAACAAGCTGCACTGGAAGCAGAGCAACTGAGGAAGACAGTAGCTGTGCAATGAGAAAATAAGATAATGGGAAAAATATTTGTATAAATTATAATACATGTAGTGTATTTAAGATAAATTATAAAATAGCTATAACTTTGTGATTCTGTTTAGGCCAGCAGAGAAGGCTTTGCAGGCCCTGACGGCCCATCACTGGTATATTATTATAAACACCAAAGAGTCATTAATAATAGCTTTGGTTGTATCAGGATCTGGTTGCTATGGCGTCTCTTTGGTTTCTAGGTGTTGGTCGCTGATTACTGAGCTGTTGTTAGTCGAGGCCTCCGTAAACCGGTTTCATCACCGCTGGTGCTGGTATGATGTCAGTATCAGCTGATGATTCTCACTGAGAACAGGCGTCTGGTTTAAAGAACAGGCGTCTGGTGTAAAGAAGAGGCATCTGGTTTAAAGAACAGGCGTCTGGCTTAAAGAACAGGCGTCTGGCTTAAAGAACAGGCGTCTGGTTTAAAGAACAGGCGTCTGGTGTAAAGAACAGGCATCTGGTTTAAAGAACAGGCGTCTGGCTTAAAGAACAGGCGTCTGGCTTAAAGAACAGGCGTCTGGTTTAAAGAACAGGCGTCTGGTGTAAAGAACAGGCGTCTGGTGTAAAGAACAGACATCTGGTGTAAAGAACAGACATCTGGTGTAAAGAACAGGCGTCTGGTGTAAAGAACAGACATCTGGTTTAAAGAACAGGCGTCTGTCTTAAAGAACAGGCGTCTGGTTTAAAGAACAGGCGTCTGTCTTAAAGAACAGGCGTCTGGCTTAAAGAACAGGCGTCTGGCGTAAAGAACAGGCGTCTGGTTTAAAGAACAGGCGTCTGTCTTAAAGAACAGGCGTCTGGTGTAAAGAACAGGCGTCTGTCTTAAAGAACAGGCGTCTGGTGTAAAGAACAGGCGTCTGTCTTAAAGAACAGGCGTCTGGTTTAAAGAACAGGCGTAAAGAACAGGCGTCTGGTTTAAAGAACATGCGTAAAGAACAGGCGTCTGGTTTAAAGAACATGCGTCTGTCTTAAAGAACAGGCATCTTCATGTTCATCTTCAAGATGTAAAAGGTTGTACAAGCCGGTTTATCGGTGCTGTTATGAAAATAATAAAACAACAGGAAACCTTTTACAAAATATTCTTTGTTGCGAGCTTAGATATTTAATACAAACAAACATACGTGAGGCAGACTACGAGGAAGAAGGGCAAGATGATTTTATAAAATACATAAAACCCCAAAAATAGAGCTATGGCTGAAAATATGGAAATAAAAACCTCGCTATCAGTCAGTTGTTGGAAATCAAAAACAGCTCAAACTATTTAAACCAATCAGGATCCCCGGCTCGTCAGACAGGAAGGCCCGCCTCAGGCAGGGAGAGCCAATCACAGCCCACCAGCGTACAAACAAACCCTATGAACCAATCATTCGACGAGGCGGTCGGATGGAAACATGGCTGCTCTGTATCTGCCTCTCTCTGTCTGCTCGTGCTGTAGGTCTCTGATGAAGGACGCTCCTCCTCATCACAGTCAGTTAGCTCCTCAGCGTCCTGGTGTGTTTTTCTCTCTCTGGTTTCTTCTAACTTGCCGGTTGAACGTTTAAACATTCAGAGCAGAACCGACGACGTGTTTAAAGGTTCCTAACCGCTCTTTTCTTTTCTGGCTCATTGTAACTGTGTGGCTTTAAATGTGTCTAACATATTTTTGTTTGTTTCATTTTCTATAGTGTGTGTCGTCCGCCCGCCCGTCTGCCCGTTCTCTCAGTAGACTATAACATGGGTGGGGGGGGGGCTTTATTCAGGTTCGATGGGGGGGGGGGGGTTGATAACAGCTAGTGTTGCTACGGTTACCGTGACGTGTGTCTGAACAAACACTGGTAAGATGCCGCCGCTGCTTCCTGTTTCCTGCTTGATGCTTTCTTTTGCCCATTGGCCAATAGAGGCCCCGCCCACATGCAACATGGCGCCCTGCCCGCCTGCCAGGGAGGGGGCGGGTTTATTGAGTCAGCTGATTACCCAGCAGGCCAGACGACTTTGTGACGTAAACAGAGCTATGAATGTATGTGGACGCCCCTCTAGAGGAGGCCAGGGTCTGGTTCCTGGTCTGGTTTAGATCGTCCCCCCAACACAAAGCAGATCCTTAAAGAACTGGTTTGACCTCAGCCCCCTCTTACTGAACCAGACCTCCCACTGGGACCCAGACCTGATCCCCCCCCCCCCCCCCCCTTCCCTATCAGAGCAGGTCATGAACCTGGTGTCACATGACACTTAGGCTGTCCACATACTTTTGGCCACGTAAAGATCCTCTGGGATCCCAAATTTCTTCCTGTGAGCCGGTAACAGCAGTGGCTGCTGGGTAATCGGCACCCCGCTCCGTTGTCTAAGAATAAACATCCTCACCAGCTGCTGCACTCTTAAAAATGATGTGTTGTTTTTGCACACGTCCCCGTCTCTCCCCATCGATGAGTCAAAGAATCATCCATCATGATGTTAAGAGTGGAGCAGGACTGAACTCTGAAGATATCCCTCAGCTGCTTTTGTCTGTCAGAGAACTTTGAAGGTTTCTTTTGAGGGAAAGCGTTTCAGATTGAAGCCTTTTTACTCTTGACTTTAACCCTCCTGGGTCACAGCGCTCATATTTCAGACTTTATCGCTATCTCCTCCTTCAGGCTTTCAGACGAATCATCTCCAGGTTTGAACTGGAAGATTCATTCTTAACTCAAAGGTCCACTTACTCCATTTACTGCAGAGCTTTCAGCCACATCCCGTTGGAGGCTGATGAAGGCAACGAGACGTGGCAGAAAGGTCCGGAAGAAATCTATCATGTGGACCTTGAGTTGAGAATTATTTTTGCCAGAATGTCATCAGACTGTTGTTGGTGATTTCTACACCAAGTTTGAATTTACAGGCAAGATATTCGTCTGGAACTGAACAAAACCAGCAAGAATTTAAGCTCTGATTATTATATTTATATTATTATTATTATTATTTATATTATCTATATTATTTTTAGTATTTATATTATTTGTATTATTCTTTTTTTTTTTTGTATTATTCTTTTTATTATTATTATACATTTTTATTTGAAATACATTTTGCCATCAGAATTTGGTCCTGAGCAGGTGCACGTGATTCCTCATTATAATAATATAATATATATATATACATTATAATAATATAATATGATGATATTAGAGGCAGGTGTATACTAAGTTATTTATTATCATCATGGTGAAAAACCAGGTGGAGGCTCCTGTACACCTGGACCAGAATACTTAGACCACAACGTTCCACCTCCCCAAAGTTCTCCAGGGTTCTTAAAGACTTTTCCAGGTTTTGTATACAGAATAACGTGAACACCTAGATAAAATGCTAGCTGAAGAACAATACAACCCGATACAACAACTACTACAGCCTCTCACTAGATCTACTTTGTGTTGCATTAGATAGTGCAAGTGTTCCTGTTATTGTGTCCACCCCCTGTCTATGGTGCCGAGGTTGTTTCTGAGACGATTCCCTGAAAAGAAACCGATGAAGTACTACTGTGACATCATGGATTTTAATGTTGTTTTTCTCTTCATCAGACACTTGTCACATTATGGGGGAAACAAATCTGCATTTGGTGCTTCAGCTAACGGAGCAACAGTCTGCTAACGCCGTTAGCATCCGTCATTGGAAAAGATGAGCTCTGCTTTAGTGAAACACGTTTAATGAGATGAAGCTTAGCAATACTATCTAGCTACAGCGCTAGCTACTAGATCCATTAGCAAACATTAGCCAGCTGTTCTCAGTAGTTTGCTTGTGGAATGCTAACAGTGTTAGCCAGCTGTTCTCAGTAGTTTGCTTGTGGAATGCTAACAGTGTTAGCCAGCTGTTCTCAGTAGTTTGCTTGTGGAATGCTAACAGTGTTAGCCAGCTGTTCTCAGTAGTTTGCTCGGGGAATGCTAACAGTGTTAGCCAGCTGTTCTCAGTAGTTTGTGTGGTGGAAAATAATCTTTTTAACCTCCCGGTGAGAAATAATCGAGATGAGAAAACTCTTAAAATATAAAAACATATTTATTTAACAGACACTAATAATAATTCAGCTGAATGGATAGAGCTCTTTCCCCACAGATGGTTCGGAGGTCTAACAACAATGAATAGACAAAACAGAGTATATATGCACGTTATCTCGTCTCCTCTCCCTTCACCCCCCCCTCGCAGATGTCGTCCTCCACTGCCAATGCCTCCACCAAGGCCAGGTTCCCAGCCTTTCCGTGGGAAGAGGGTTAGGTGGTGAGATCGGACATTACAGCAAGCCAGAAATGCTAAAATACCTTCGATATGAGATTATTTATTATTAGGTTTTAAATGAGTCTGGTTGGCCTCATCTGCATATATGCAGGTTTAAGCGATACAAGTTATATCTAAAAGAACAATATGATACATTTCCACAACAGTTTGCTCGTGGAATGCCAACAGTGTCAGCCAGCTGTTCTCAGTAGTTTGCTCGTGGAATGCCAACAGTGTTAGCCAGCTGTTCTCAGTAGTTTGCTCGTGGAATGCCAACAGTGTTAGCCAGCTGTTCTCAGTAGTTTGCTCGTGGAATGCCAACAGTGTTAGCCAGCTGTTCTCAGTAGTTTGCTCGTGGAATGCCAACAGTGTTAGCCAGCTGTTCTCAGTAGTTTGCTCGTGGAATGCCAACAGTGTTAGCCAGCTGTTCTCAGTAGTTTGCTCGTGGAATGCCAACAGTGTCAGCCAGCTGTTCTCAGTAGTTTGCTCGTGGAATGCCAACAGTGTTAGCCAGCTGTTCTCAGTAGTTTGCTCGTGGAATGTCAACAGTGTTAGCCAGCTGTTCTCAGTAGTTTGCTCGTGGAATGCCAACAGTGTCAGCCAGCTGTTCTCAGTAGTTTGCTCGTGGAATGCCAACAGTGTTAGCCAGCTGTTCTCAGTAGTTTGCTCGTGGAATGTCAACAGTGTTAGCCAGCTGTTCTCAGTAGTTTGCTCGTGGAATGCCAACAGTGTCAGCCAGCTGTTCTCAGTAGTTTGCTCGTGGAATGCCAACAGTGTCAGCCAGCTGTTCTCAGTAGTTTGCTCGTGGAATGTCAACAGTGTTAGCCAGCTGTTCTCAGTAGTTTGCTTGGGGAATGCTAACAGTGTTAGCCAGCTGCTGTCAGTCAGATGGAGGCAGATGTAGATACTTGTTGTTGCAGTGTGACGAGTTTCTGCTGAAGGAAAACACCAAACAAGGTTCATAACGTCTCAGTGAGGCTTCTTCTGTCCTGAGACAAACGGCTGTGATTCTCAGAGTGAACTCCCAGCATGCAGTTTGGTGGTAGTGAACACTGACCTGACGCCTGAAGCCCTGAGTGTGTGTTTAATTGACACTGAAGTACTCCTTTAGTTCCATCCGTAAGATTAATTAAAGTGAGTGTGAGCTTTTAATTAACTGTATGAATGAGGGCAGTTTTCAGTCTGCAGCCTATTACGCCTCCTGCTGTGTGTGTGTGTGTGTGTATAACCTCTCTCTTCTGTGTGTGTGTGTGTGTGTGTGTGTGTGTGTGTGTGTGCATGTGAATGTGTGTGTGTTGTGTGTGTGTTGTGTGTGTGTGTTGCGTGTGGTGCAGGCCTGCTGGGCCTCCAGCTGATTAACGGTAAGAACGAGTCGGCTCACATCGCGGACGCCGTGGCCGTGGTGGCTCAGTCTCTGCAGGAGCTGTTTGAGAAGGAGAACATCACGGAGCCTCCGCGGGGCTGCGTGGGGAACACCAACATCTGGAGGACGGGGCCGCTCTTCAAACGGTCAGTACTGCCGCCGGCCGTGGTCAGAGGTCAACCGAGCTTCAAGTCATGTGTTTCTGTCCAGTAAACCAGAGCACGGACCAATCAGAGTCCTGTGAGGAGCTAAGGGGCGGGGCTTAGTTGTGGGGTTAGCATAGATGCTACAATAGCATCAGTTCTATCAAAAGTGGAGAGCACTTCTTCATTGAAAGAAGAGCAGAACGACACTGAAAGTTGATTGACAGATGGCTCATCCAATCACGTGGGAAAGTGTGATGAATATCTGTATCAACCCAGATAAAGAATGAGTCATTGATTATATTTTACAGAAAGAAAAGAGAGAAAGCTCTGATATATTTTATTGGATCTTTAAAACCAGTTCCTCTGACATGCTGGAATCAAAGTAATGATGGAGCTGTATTTGATTTAAATAGCTTCATTGAGAGTAGGAGTCAGTGTTTACTACCATCAGTGGAGCCCTCAGGCTCTGGTCTCTGGTCACAGGACCGGACTCTCTCTGCTGTCCACTGAGATCAGGATGGACTCGTCTCCTCCACCTTCAGCTCCACTGATCTGATCTGGAGTCAGCTTCTCCATCGGGATAATAATAAAACTCCCTGTCACTCCTGCTCTTCTCTATGTGTGACCTACATACACCATCGAGTCCAGTTAGGATCACTGTTGTTTATGTGGTCCAGTATCACAGGCAGCGAGGTCACGTGACCTCATCTTTACGTTCAGGTCACAACCAATACTAAACCGCTCTCACTATTCCTGCTCTCTGATTGGATCTCCAGAGTGCTGATGTCGTCCAAGTACCCCGACGGTCTGACCGGACGAATCGAGTTTAACGATGACGGAGACCGACGCTTCGCCACCTACAGCATCCTGAATTACCAGCAGAAGCCAGGTCGCCTCGTCCAGGTCGGAGTCTTCAACGGATCCCAGGTACAGTACCCCTGGTCACACACCTGGTCACACACCTGGTCACACACCTGGGGTACATCCCAAGTCTCTTAATTGCATCCCCGTTTCCCTCACTTGGGTCCTTTAACACCTGGTTAAAGCTGGTTATACACCTGGTTATGCACCTGGTTACGTACCTGGTTAAAGCTGGTTATACACCTGGTTATGCACCTGGTTACGTACCTGGTTAAAGCTGGTTATGCACCTGGTTATACACCTGGTTATACACCTCGTTAAAGCTGGTTATACAGGTGGTTATGCACCTGGTTAAAGCTGGTTAAACACCTGGTTTCGTACCTGGTTAAAGCTGGTTATGCACCTGGTTATACACCTGGTTACCTACCTGGTTAAAGCTGGTTATACAGCTGGTTAAACACATGGTTACGTACATGGTTAAACACCGGGTTACACAGCTGGTTATACACATGCTTCCTACCAAGGAAGCATCCTTGACTTTGAGAAACACCCTGAGATGTAGGATCCAGTGTTTCTGGACTAAAAGCAGGATATTTCCACCTGCTTTGTTAATTTGTTTCTCTAACAATAACTCCTTTATGTTGGTGAGTCAGTGAAGCTCTGAGGACTCATATAAGAACACTGTGACGACTCAATGCTAACAGGTTTGTTCACTTAACATCAGCATGTGTGTTGGTCTCCTGCCTCCTTAACTATTGATGTACAGATGAAGTATTGATGTTGTCATTTAGTCAGCTTGCCACAGAGAGACCTGCAACAACATTACAACCTCTGTGTGTGTGTGTGTTCAGGTTGTGATGAACCCTCAGAGGAAGATCATCTGGCCTGGAGGGGAGACAGAGAAACCAGTCGGATACCAGATGTCGACTAAACTGAAGGTACTACTAGTACTACTGTTACTGATACTACTAGTACTACTGTTACTGATACTACTAGTACTACTGTTACTCATACTACCTTAACTTCTGTTACTCATACTACTAAAACTACTATGACTCATACTACCGTAACTTCTATTATTCATACTACTAAAACTACTGTGACTCATACTTCCTTAACTTCTGTTACTCATACTACTAAAACTACTGTGACTCATACTACCTTAACTTCTGTTACTCATACTACTAAAACTACTGTTACTGATACTACTTAAACAACTTTTACTCATACTACTTAAACTACTGTTACTCATACTATCTTAACTTCTGTCACTCATACTACTAAAACTACTGTTTCTGATACTACTAAAACTACTGTCACTCATACTACTAAAACTACTGTTTCTGATACTACTAAAACTACTGTTACTCATACTACTAAAACTACTGTTACTCATACTATCTTAACTTCTGTCACTCATACTACTAAAACTAGTGTTTCTGATACTACTAAAACTACTTTTACTCATACTACTTAAACTACTGTTACTCATACTATCTTAACTTCTGTTACTCATACTACTTAAACTACTGTTACTCATACTATCTTAACTTCTGTCACTCATACTACTAAAACTACTGTTAGTCATACTGCCTTAACTTCTGTTACTCATACTATTAAAACTACTGTTACTGATACTACTTAAACTACTTTTACTCATACTACTCAAACTACTGTTACTGTTAAAGGTTCAGAGTGCTCGTTTGGTCATGTGTCAGCCTGTATTTAGGCCTCAGGTCACAACAGCTTGTAAAGAACAGTGTTGTCTCTACTGTCGTTGATGCAGCAGACCTTTGTCTCTGGTCCATGATGTAGTTCTTGTCTTCTACTTTAGTATTTGTGTCCTCGTATCGTTGTTCTCATCAATAAATGAAATGTGTTCAGATTGTGACGATCCATCAGGAGCCGTTTGTTTACGTGAAGCCGACAAAGACTGACGGGACGTGTAAAGAAGAGTTCACCGTCAACGGAGTCCTGATCAAGAAGGTGATCTGTACCGGACCCAACGGGACCACACCAGGTACTCACACATACACACACATACACACACACATACACACACACATACACACACACACACACACACACACACACACACACACACACACACACACACACACACACACACACAGTTAATGTTTCTCCTGCATCATTATTTCATTCATGTTTCATGTATTTGACTGACAGGAAAGAGTTTTAGTCTAAAACTCCAGTTGGTCCTCACAAGGATAGAAGATCACACTGATACGTGCACACAAACGTGCACACCACTGACCCTGTGTGTGTGTGTGTGTCTCTCCAGGTCAGCCCATCGTCCCTCAGTGTTGCTATGGTTTCTGCATCGACTTGCTCATCAAGCTGGCGATGAGCATGAACTTCACCTACGAGGTTCACCTGGTGGCTGATGGGAAATTTGGCACACAGGAGCGCGTAAGTCTGTGTGTGTGTGTGTGTGTGTGTGTGTGAGTGTGAGTGTGAGTGTGTGTGTGTGTGTGTGTGTGTCTGAGTGTGTGCGTGTGTGCGTGTGTGTGTGTGTGTGTGTGTCTGTGTGTGTGCGTGTGTGTGTGTGTCTATGAGTGTGAGTGTGTGTGTTAAGGTGTGTGTCTGTGTGTGTGTCTCTGTCTGTGAGTGATGTCATGGTACCAGCTCTGGTCATGTGACCTGTTTACTGATTCTCCTCCAGCTCATCACTGAGGCTTGTTGCCATGGAGACCAGAGCTCTGTCCCTCAGTGTGACCTTGTGGAGGCTCAGAGACATGAAGTCATCTCTAACACCTCCTCTAACACCTCCTTCATCATCTCTAACACCTCCTCCTTCACCTCCTTCATCATCTCTAACACCTCCTCTAACACCTCCTTCATCATCTCTAACACCTCCTCTAGCACCTCCTTCATCATCTCTGACACCTCCTCTAGCACCTCCTTCATCATCTCTGACACCTCCTCTAGCACCTCCTTCATCATCTCTAACACCTCCTCCTTCACCTCCTTCATCATCTCTAACACCTCCTCTAACACCTCCTTCATCATCTCTAACACCTCCTCCTTCACCTCCTTCATCATCTCTAACACCTACTCCTTCACCTCCTTCATCATCTCTAACACCTCCTCTAACACCTCCTTCATCATCTCTAACACCTCCTCTAACACCTCCTTCATCATCTCTAACACCTACTCCTTCACCTCCTTCATCATCTCTAACACCTCCTCTAACACCTCCTTCATCATCTCTAACACCTCCTCTAGCACCTCCTTCATCATCTCTGACACCTCCTCTAGCACCTCCTTCATCATCTCTGACACCTCCTCTAACACCTCCTTCATCATCTCTAACACCTCCTCCTTCACCTCCTTCATCATCTCTAACACCTCCTCCTTCACCTCCTTCATCATCTCTAACACCTCCTCTAACACCTCCTTCATCATTTCTAACACCTCCTTCATCATCTCAAACACCTCCTCCTTCACCTCCTTCATCATCTCTAACACCTCCTCTAGCACCTCCTTCATCATCTCTGACACCTCTAACACCTCCTTCATCATCTCTAACACCTCCTTCATCATCTCTAACACCTCCTTCATCATCTCAAACACCTCCTCCTTCACCTCCTTCATCATCTCTAACACCTCCTCTAACACCTCCTTCATCATCTCTAACACCTCCTCTAACACCTCCTTCACCATCTCTAACACCTCCTCTAACACCTCCTTCATCATCTCTAACACCTCCTCCTTCACCTCCTTCATCATCTCTAACACCTCCTCTAACACCTCCTTCATCATCTCTAACACCTCCTCTAACACCTCCTTCACCATCTCTAATACCTCCTCTAACACCTCCTTCATCATCTCTAACACCTCCTCCTTCACCTCCTTCATCATCTCTAAAACCTCCTCTAACACCTCCTTCACCATCTCTAACACCTCCTCTAACACCTCCTTCATCATCTCTAACACCTCCTTCACCTCCTTCATCATCTCTAACACCTCCTTCCCCTCCTTCATCATCTCTAACACCTCCTTCCCCTCCTTCATCATCTCTAACACCTCCTTCACCTCCTTCATCATCTCGAACACCTCCTTCACCTCCTTCATCATCTCTCTTTAACACCTCCTTCACCATCTCTAACACCTCCTTCATCATCTCTAACACCTCCCTACTTCATCATCTCTAACACCTCCTTCACCATCTCTAACACCTCCTTCATCATCTCTAACACCTCCCTACTTCATCATCTCTAACACCTCCTTCACCATCTCTAACACCTCCTTCATCATCTCTAACACCTCCCTACTTCATCATCTCTAACACCTCCTTCATCATCTCTAACACCTCCTTCATCACCTCCTCCTCCTCCTCCTCCTCCTCCTCCTCCTCCTAACAGACTGTCTCCTCCTCAGGTGAACAACAGTAATAAGAAGGAGTGGAACGGGATGATGGGGGAGCTGTTGGGAGGTCTGGCTCCTCTTCCTTCTCCTCTTCCTCCTCTTCCTCCTCTCCCTCCCCCTCCTCTTCCTCCTCCTCCTCCTCCTCCTCCTCCTCCTCCTCCTCCTCCTCCTCCTCCTAACAGACTGTCTCCTCCTCAGGTGAACAACAGTAATAAGAAGGAGTGGAACGGGATGATGGGGGAGCTGTTGGGAGGTCTGGCTCCTCTTCCTTCTCCTCCTTCTCCTCTTCCTCCTCTTCCTCCTCTTCCCCCTCTCCCTCCCCCTCCCCCTCCTCTTCCTCCTCCTCCTCCTCCTCCTCCTAACAGACTGTCTCCTCCTCAGGTGAACAACAGTAATAAGAAGGAGTGGAACGGGATGATGGGGGAGCTGTTGGGAGGTCTGGCTCCTCTTCCTTCTCCTCCTTCTCCTCTTCCTCCTCTTCCTCCTCTTCCTCCTCTCCCTCCCCCTCCTCTTCCTCCTCCTCCTCCTCCTCCTCCTAACAGACTGTCTCCTCCTCAGGTGAACAACAGTAATAAGAAGGAGTGGAACGGGATGATGGGGGAGCTGTTGGGAGGTCTGGCTCCTCTTCCTTCTCCTCCTTCTCCTCTTCCTCCTCTTCCTCCTCTTCCTCCTCTCCCTCCCCCTCCTCCTCCTCCTCCTCCTCCTCCTCCTCCTCCTAACAGACTGTCTCCTCCTCAGGTGAACAACAGTAATAAGAAGGAGTGGAACGGGATGATGGGGGAGCTGTTGGGAGGTCTGGCTCCTCTTCCTTCTCCTCCTTCTCCTCTTCCTCCTCTTCCTCCTCTCCCTCCCCCTCCTCTTCCTCCTCCTCCTCCTCCTCCTCCTCCTCCTCCTCCTCCTAACAGACTGTCTCCTCCTCAGGTGAACAACAGTAATAAGAAGGAGTGGAACGGGATGATGGGGGAGCTGTTGGGAGGTCTGGCTCCTCTTCCTTCTCCTCCTTCTCCTCTTCCTCCTCTTCCTCCTCTCCCTCCCCCTCCTCTTCCTCCTCCTCCTCCTCCTCCTCCTCCTCCTAACAGACTGTCTCCTCCTCAGGTGAACAACAGTAATAAGAAGGAGTGGAACGGGATGATGGGGGAGCTGTTGGGAGGTCTGGCTCCTCTTCCTTCTCCTCTTCCTCCTCTTCCTCCTCTTCCTCCTCTCCCTCCCCCTCCTCTTCCTCCTCCTCCTCCTCCTCCTCCTAACAGACTGTCTCCTCCTCAGGTGAACAACAGTAATAAGAAGGAGTGGAACGGGATGATGGGGGAGCTGTTGGGAGGTCTGGCTCCTCTTCCTCCTCCTCCTCCTCCTCCTCCTCCTCCTCCTCCTAACAGACTGTCTCCTCCTCAGGTGAACAACAGTAATAAGAAGGAGTGGAACGGGATGATGGGGGAGCTGTTGGGAGGTCTGGCTCCTCTTCCTTCTCCTCCTTCTCCTCTTCCTCCTCTTCCTCCTCTTCCTCCTCTCCCTCCCCCTCCTCCTCCTCTTCCTCCTCCTCCTCCTCCTCCTCCTAACAGACTGTCTCCTCCTCAGGTGAACAACAGTAATAAGAAGGAGTGGAACGGGATGATGGGGGAGCTGTTGGGAGGTCTGGCTCCTCTTCCTTCTCCTCCTTCTCCTCTTCCTCCTCTTCCTCCTCTTCCTCCTCTCCCTCCCCCTCCTCCTCCTCCTCCTCCTCCTCCTCCTCCTCCTCCTAACAGACTGTCTCCTCCTCAGGTGAACAACAGTAATAAGAAGGAGTGGAACGGGATGATGGGGGAGCTGTTGGGAGGTCTGGCTCCTCTTCCTTCTCCTCCTTCTCCTCTTCCTCCTCTTCCTCCTCTCCCTCCCCCTCCTCTTCCTCCTCCTCCTCCTCCTCCTCCTAACAGACTGTCTCCTCCTCAGGTGAACAACAGTAATAAGAAGGAGTGGAACGGGATGATGGGGGAGCTGTTGGGAGGTCTGGCTCCTCTTCCTTCTCCTCCTTCTCCTCTTCCTCCTCTTCCTCCTCTCCCTCCCCCTCCTCTTCCTCCTCCTCCTCCTCCTCCTCCTCCTAACAGACTGTCTCCTCCTCAGGTGAACAACAGTAATAAGAAGGAGTGGAACGGGATGATGGGGGAGCTGTTGGGAGGTCTGGCTCCTCTTCCTCCTCCTCCTCCTCCTCCTCCTCCTCCTCCTCCTAACAGACTGTCTCCTCCTCAGGTGAACAACAGTAATAAGAAGGAGTGGAACGGGATGATGGGGGAGCTGTTGGGAGGTCTGGCAGACATGATCGTTGCTCCTCTCACCATCAACAACGAGCGCGCTCAGTACATCGAGTTCTCCAAACCCTTCAAGTACCAGGGCCTCACCATCCTGGTGAAGAAGGTCAGCTGACTCTTGATCTCTGCTCTCATTGGTTAGAAGAGTCAGACCGTAAAACATTGATTCTTAAAGCTACAGTACGTAACTTTAAACAAACAGAACTTTATGACAACAATGAGTCTAATCTGCTGCTACTTCTTCTTTTATTAGTTATAAAGTTTTACTATATTATTATACTATGAGTCGCTGTCTGTCTGTCATAAAGTCTGAACTGGTTCATAAACTACAGGACTGATATTTAAAAGTGAAAGTGAGGAACTTTGTTATTGAGGTTACAAAGATGTTGTCACTACCGCATTGCATTGTGGGATATTACTGCTGGCGTAGCGTCCAGTGTTTTAGTGTATTTTGTTGTTTTTCACACTCAGGTTTGGGACGTTCTGGAACATGTTTTTATTAAATAAAATGTCAGTTGAGAATCCAGTTGTGGTTCTGAGCTGCACCAGGTTCCAGGTCTAGACCACTATGTTGCTGGACTCTGAAGGATATTTTGGGATGTTTGAGGTCAGACTGACCCAGTTCACAGCCGGTCGATAGTTTCCATTGGCCTACTGCTGTGATACAGAAACAACTCTTTGATTATAGTACAAGTACGAGTACTTCATGATACTATTATACTGTACTATATATTATATATACACGTTTTATTTAATCAGAGGATCCTCACTTTTTAATATACAATGTGATGTTTACATCTCCTTCATCACCTCAAATCAAACTTTATTTATGAGGGAGGAGTGTAAACCAACAGGACGTACGGTACAGATGTCCTCAGACTGGGACTGGACTGGTTTTACTGGTTTCACTGGTTTAACTGGTTCCACTGGTTTCACTGGTTTTACTGGTTTCACTGGTTTCACTGGTTTAACTGGTTTAACTGGTTTTACTGGTTTCACTGGTTTAACTAGTTCCACTGGTTCCACTGGTTTTACTGGTTTCACTGGTTCCACTGGTTTCACTGGTTCCACTGGTTTCACTGGTTCAACTGGTTTCACTGGTTTAACTGGTTCCGCTGGTCACACTGGTTCCACTGGTTTCACTGGTTCCACTGGTTTAACTGGTTTAACTGGTTTAACTGGTTCTGCTGGCCACACTGGTTGCACTGGTCCCACTGGTTTTACTGGTTCCACTGGTTTCACTGGTTCCACTGGTTTCACTGGTTTCACTGGTTTAACTGGTTCCACTGGTTTCACTGGTTTCACTGGTTTCACTGGTTCCACTGGTTTCACTGGTTTAACTGGTTCCGCTGGTCACACTGGTTCCACTGGTTTAACTGGTTTAACTGGTTTAACTGGTTTAACTGGTTCTGCTGGTCACACTGGTTGCACTGGTCCCACTGGTTTTACTGGTTCCACTGGTTTCACTGGTTTCACTGGTTCTGCTGGTTTCACTGGTTTCACTGGTTTTACTGGTTTCCCTGGTTCCGCTGGTTCGGCTGGTTTCACTGGTTCCACTGGTTTAACTGGTTCCGCTGGTTCCGCTGGTTCCACTGGTTCTACTGGTTTCACTGGTTCCACTTCTGTGTCCTTTAGGAAATCCCTCGCAGCACTCTGGACTCGTTCATGCAGCCGTTCCAGAGCACACTGTGGCTGTTAGTCGGTCTGTCGGTCCACGTGGTGGCAGTGATGCTTTACCTATTAGACCGGTTCAGGTAGGTCTCAGTACTATATATATATATATAAATATATATATGTTTCTAAATATATATATGAATATAAATACACACATATGTGATGTGTCTGCAGCCCGTTTGGAAGGTTTAAAGTGAACAGTGAAGAAGAAGAAGAAGACGCCCTCACCCTGTCCTCCGCCATGTGGTTCTCATGGGGAGTTCTGTTGAACTCTGGGATCGGAGAAGGTTGGTGATCTGTGACCTCACTTCCTGTCCTATAGTCCTTCCTGCTACACTATTAACACCTGTCTCTCTGTCTGTCTGTCTGACAGGAGCTCCCAGGAGTTTCTCAGCGAGGATTCTGGGTATGGTGTGGGCAGGTTTCGCTATGATAATAGTAGCGTCCTATACTGCCAACCTGGCAGCCTTCCTTGTGTTGGACCGGCCTGAGGAGCGCATCACTGGCATCAATGACCCCAGGGTGAGATCTATTATACAACCATCAATACTCTGACTGATTCTAGTTGTCTCTACCTCTCATCGTCTGCTCCATCTTTTATGTCTCCACTGTTTCCACATTAGTATATTATTCATAGAGCACTTCATATAATTAAGCAAAGAGCTTTACAGAGACCTTTTAAAATACAGTTTTGTCATTAGAACACTTATTCCTGCTGCTTCAGATATCATTCATGTCTTTGATTGTCCAATTTGCTCCATATTACTGACCCAGAATGCACCAGGAGCAATCAGTCAGTAAGTCCCCTCCAGAGGTCTGACGGTGGACATCAGGTCGATCATCAGGTGACCTGCTTCCTGAACTCTGCTGCTGGTTTGATCAAAGTTAACTCTTCTCTGTTTTTTAGCTGCGTAACCCGTCGGATAAGTTCATCTACGCCACAGTGAAGCAGAGCTCGGTGGATATCTACTTCAGACGGCAGGTGGAGCTGAGCACCATGTACCGGCACATGGAGAAGCACAACTACGAGAGCGCCGCTGAGGCCATCCAGGCCGTCAGAGACAAGTAGGCTTTTTATTCTGTCTCTCAGAAATGTACGTTACTGTCCACAGCTGTGGTCCTTAATGCCCCCCCCCCCCCTCTTATTCCTGCAGTAAGCTTCATGCCTTCATCTGGGACAGCGCTGTGTTGGAGTTCGAGGCATCGCAGAAGTGCGATCTGGTGACGACAGGAGAGCTTTTCTTTCGCTCCGGATTTGGGATTGGAATGAGGAAAGACAGTCCGTGGAAACAGAACGTTTCTCTGGCTATTCTCAGGTAAAAATACCCTCATGAAGACCCTACTGATACCCCATCGTTCCCCCTCTGATACCATTGTGATACCCTACTGATACCCCATCGTTCCCCCTCTGATATCATTGTGATACCCTACTGATACCCCATCGTTCCCCCTCTGATATCATTGTGATACCCTACTGATAACCCATCGTTCCCCCTCTGATATCATTGTGATACCCTACTGATACCCCATCGTTTTCCCTCTGATATCATTGTGATACCCTACTGATACCCCATCGTTCCCCCTCTGATATCATTGTGATACCCTACTGATACCCCATCGTTCACCTTCTGATATCATTGTGATACCCTACTGATAACCCACCGTTCCCCCTCTGATATCATTGTGATACCCTACTGATACCCCATCGTTCCCCCTCTGATATCATTGTGATACCCTACTGATACCCCATCGTTCCCCCTCTGATATCATTGTGATACCCTACTGATACCCCATCGTTTTCCCTCTGATATCATTGTGATACCCTACTGATAACCCACCGTTCCCCCTCTGATATAATTGTGATACCCTACTGATACCCCATCGTTCCCCCTCTGATATCATTGTGATACCCTACTGATACCCCATCGTTCACCTTCTGATATCATTGTGATACCCTACTGATACCCCATCGTTCCCCCTCTGATATCATTGTGATACCCTACTGATACCCCATCGTTCCCCCTCTGATATCATTGTGATACCCTACTGATACCCCATCGTTCACCTTCTGATATCATTGTGATACCCTACTGATACCCCATCGTTCCCCCTCTGATATCATTGTGATACCCTACTGATACCCCATTGTTCCCCCTCTGATACCATTGTGATACCCTACTGATACCCCATCGTTCCCCCTCTGATATCATTGTGATACCCTACTGATACCCCATCGTTCCCCCTCTGATATCATTGTGATACCCTACTGATACCCCATCGTTCCCCCTCTGATACCATTGTGATACCCTACTGATTACGGTGTCCACTCTATAACCCTTGTGGTACCCTACTGATACCCCACGGTGTCCACTCTATAACCCTTGTGGTACCCTACTGATACCCCACTTTTTAAGACAGACATGTTGCCAAAGTCTCATCCCGTTTGGTTGTCTCTCCTCAGCTCTCATGAGAATGGCTTCATGGAGGATCTAGACAAGACGTGGGTTCGATACCAGGAGTGTGACTCCAGGAGCAACGCCCCCGCTACCCTCACCTTTGAGAACATGGCAGGTAGGAACCGGACCTTCAGACAGGTGTGAGACCGGAACATGTGGTCATGTACGGATGGTAAGGACCTGTCTGTCCTCCTCAGGTGTGTTCATGCTGGTTGCCGGGGGCATCGTCGCCGGGATCTTCCTCATCTTCATCGAGATCGCTTACAAACGACACAAAGACGCTCGAAGGAAACAGATGCAACTGGCCTTCGCTGCTGTGAACGTGTGGAGGAAGAACCTACAGGTACCAGCCTCTATTCTACTGGACTCTACTCTAACTCTACTGTATTCTACTCTACTGTACTGTACTCTAACTTTACTCTACTTTACTCTACTCTAATGTACCAGACTCTACTCTACTGTACTCTACTCTAACTCTATTCTACTGTACTCTACTCTAAATCTACTGTACTGTACTGTACTGTACTCTAACTCTACCCTATTTTTCTCTACTGTACTGTACTGTATTCCACTCTAAGTATACTCTATTGTTTTACTCTAACACCACTCTATTCTACTGTACTCTAACTCTACTATAACTGTACTCTACTCTACTCTACTGTACTTTACTCTACTCTACTCGAACTGTACTCTGCTGTATTCTATTCTACTCTAGCTATACTCGATTGTACTCCAACTCTTCTCTATTCTACTCTACTGTACTGTACTCTACTCGAACTGTATTCTAGTTCTACTCTACTGCACTCTACTTTACTTTACCTGTACTCTTTACTCCATTCTACTGTACTCTACTCTAACTATACTGTATTCTACTATACTCTAACTGTACTCTACTGTTTTCTACTCTACTCTAAGTGAACTCTATTGTTTGGTTCCCTAACTGTACTCTACTGTTTTCTACTGTACTCTAGTCTTCTCTACTCTACTCTGTGTGCAGTGATTCTAGCCTGATCAGCTCTACTTTCTGCTCTCATTATTTTCTGTGTTGCTGTTGCTTTTATTTTACTTTGCAGGAGCAAAATGTTTGAATCAATAATCTATTTGTATTTATTGAGGTTCTTGTATGTGAATGTGATTACAAAATGTTTAATGTCCTTAGATTACGCTTTAGTGACTTTGGCACCATGAACTTGACATTACTTCTCAAATTGAACATGAAGCTGTAGATGACGGGTCCGAGCTAAAGGATGGAGGTTAATGGTTAAAGAATGGAGGTTAATTGTTAAAGGATGGAGGTTAAAGGTTAAAGGCTGAAGGATGAAGGTTAATGGTTAAAGGATGGAGGTTAATGGTTAAAGGATAAAGGTTAATGGTTAAAGAATGAAGGATAATAGTTAAAGGATGCAGGTTAATGGTTAAATAATGAAGGGTAATGGCTGAAGGATGAAGGTTAATGGTTAATGGTTAAAGAATGATGGTTAATGGTTAAAGGATGAAGGTTAATGGTTAAAGAATAAAGGTTAATGGTTAATAGTTAAAGAATGATGGTTAAAGAATGAAGGTTAATGGTTAATGGATGGAGGTTAATGGTTAAAGAATGATGGTTAATGGTTAAAGGATGGAGGTTAATGATTAAAGAATGAAGGTTAATGGTTAAAGGATGAAGGTTAATGGTTCATGGTTCATGGTTAAAGGATGAAGGTTAATGGTTCATGGTTCATGGTTAAAGGATGAAGGTTAATGGTTCATGGTTAAAGGATGAAGGATAATGGTTAATGGTTAATGGTTAAAAAATGAAGGTTAATGGTTAAAAGCTGAAGGATGGAGGTTAATGGTTAAAGGATGAAGGTTAATGCTTAATGGTTAATGGTTAAAGTATGAAGGATAATGGTTAATGGTTAATGGTTAAAGAATGAAGGTTAATGGTTAGTTTGTTGAGTGAAGAGACGTCTTTGCAACGTCAGAGAAGAAGAGAAGGTAACAGAAATAAGATCTGTTGATCTGTCTGGAGTCTGTTTCTGTCTTCGTACTGTGAGTTAAATCTTTCTATTTTCAAACACAATTAAACTATTAAAGTCAGAGACATCTGGGGCTGAACTCTGAACATGAAACCAGGTTCTCCGTCTCCTCTGAAGTCTCCACAGACAGAAACCTCTCAGAGACACAGCGGCCATGTTTTTACTCACGTTGTGGTTCAGAGCCGTCACAACGATCCGTTCCACTGAAGCATGATGGGAAACCGACCGCTTGTAGAGTTACAGGACGGTTAGTTTCCACAGGGGTCGACTGATGACGGGCTGCAAATACTGACAAGACATCTTTATTTTTAACTAGTTTTTAGTTAGTTTATGGTAAAAACAATCAGCCCACTTCAATCTGAGAAACGAGTCAGAGGATTTTAATTTAAAAACACGTGTTTACTGCTTATGTATATATTTTGGGATGAATTGGGTCCTAGTGTCATAAATCTAACAAAAAAACAATTACATTGTAACCTACAGACGTAAAACATGCAGAGGCTCCAGATGTGTTCAGGTCTCCAGTGAATACGTATAAATAAACATCACATATGAGCCTCATGAATATTCATGAGACAGCTGATCTCAGATATGCTGACTGAAGAAGAAACTCACAAATTAATTTCTGTGTTTCTCATTAAACTTGAATGTGTTTCTGTTGTTGTCTGGTCTGAGATCAGTGAGAAGACCAGAGAACACACCCAGTACAACGTAGTAGTACTATGAGATACAAGTACAATGTAGTAGTATGAGATACAAGTACAACGTAGTAGCATGAGATACAAGTACAATGTAGTAGTACTATGAGATACAAGTACAATGTAGTAGTATGAGATACAAGTACAACGTAGTAGCATGAGATACAAGTACAACGTAGTAGTCGTTTGAGAAACAAGTACAACGTAGTAGTCGTTTAAGATACAAGTACAACATAGTAGTAGTTAGCTAGCGGAGGACGATTAGCACTTCAAACCTGCTAACAGTAGCAGATCACATTAGATACACGTAGACTTTAGTATTCAGCTCCATTAACACCTTTAACATATGAAGAAATGCTCAGCTGTGATTGGACGGTCACTGTTTGATACCACCAGAATACAACGTGTATATCCTCCGTTAGCTAGCCACTGTTAGCTACTGTTAGTATAGCTCGCCCCCTGTGTGGATAATTGCAGCTCTTTCTATATATGTTTTGTTATAGTCTTCTGCAGCTCCAGTTATTGTTTTTGTGAAGGTGGCTCTGGGCGATGGTGGCTCGGGGCGAAGGTGGCTCGGGGCGAAGGTGGCTCGGGGCGAAGGTGGTTCGGGGCGAAGGTGGCTCGGGGCGATGGTGGCTCGGGGCGAAGGTGGCTCGGGGCGAAGGTGGCTCGGGGCGAAGGTGGCTCGGGGCGATGGTGGCTCGGGGCGAAGGTGGCTCGGGGCGAAGGTGGCTCGGGGCGAAGGTGGCTCGGGGCGAAGGTGGCTCGGGGCGATGGTGGCTCGGGGCGAAGGTGGCTCGGGGCGAAGGTGGCTCGGGGCGAAGGTGGCTCGGGGCGAAGGTGGCTCGGGGCGATGGTGGCTCGGGGCGATGGTGGCTCGGGGCGAAGGTGACTCGGGGCGATGGTGGCTCGGGGCGAAGGTGGCTCGGGGCGAAGGTGGTTCGGGGCGAAGGTGGCTCTGGGCGAAGGTGGCTCGGGGCGATGGTGGCTCGGGGCGAAGGTGACTCGGGGCGAAGGTGGCTCGGGGCGAAGGTGGCTCGGGGCGATGGTGGCTCGGGGCGAAGGTGACTCGGGGCGATGGTGGCTCGGGGCGAAGGTGGCTCGGGGCGAAGGTGGTTCGGGGCGAAGGTGGCTCTGGGCGAAGGTGGCTCGGGGCGATGGTGGCTCGGGGCGAAGGTGACTCGGGGCGAAGGTGGCTCGGGGCGAAGGTGGCTCGGGGCGATGGTGGCTCGGGGCGAAGGTGACTCGGGGCGATGGTGGCTCGGGGCGAAGGTGGCTCGGGGCGAAGGTGGTTCGGGGCGAAGGTGGCTCTGGGCGAAGGTGGCTCGGGGCGATGGTGGCTCGGGGCGAAGGTGACTCGGGGCGAAGGTGGCTCGGGGCGAAGGTGGCTCGGGGCGAAGGTGGCTCGGGGCGAAGGTGGTTCGCGTGCTTTACAGCCCCTCTCCGTTGATGCCTGACAGACAGACAGACAGACA
>JAVDOI010000031.1:2645631-2655631 GCA_032191485.1 Leptoclinus maculatus
CAGGGCATGATGGGACATGTAGTCTCTGCTGATGAACCCACCAATAACAGACGCTGAAAACCTCCCAACTCCTCACAGACCTGGTGGAGTTCAGAGGTTTTCATGCTGCAGAAGTCTCTTTAAAGTTTATATATAAATAAGGTTGTTCTGTAAAAAATCAAACAAACACACGTGTATGAAACATTTATTAAAGGGAGAGCGTCACTGAGAACAAAGAAAATGTCTTCAGGAGCTTTAACGGCTCGTTTAAGAGGACGTTGAGTTTGTCTCCTGGGTGAAAGTCCTGTGTTTGTTTGACCCTGACCCTGCAGAGTCCGTCTCTCTTGATGTCACCTGACTTCCTCTTTTCATCCCGTCATAATCGCTACGACCACTAGAGGTTACGTTACGTTACATTACAGACGCTTTTATCCAAAGCGACTTACAATTCAGGTCTATCACATTTCTACACCGTAGGCTCAGAGACATTTTGGGGTTCAGTGCCTTGCTCAAGGACACATTGACATGCGACTGGCAGAGCCGGAGCCGGGGATCGAACCACCGATCCTCTGATTGAAGGACGGCCCTATTATCCACTTAGCCACAGTCACCCCCGAGCCATCGATGTAAATATGAGTCATTTTAAACTGCTGGAACAGACGAACTATACGGACGTATCTTTAGTCAAAGGTTCTTTATCATCATGACATAATCAACAGTTTATTTACAGACAGTAACGTTATAATGTGAAAGAAAAACACTAAATAATATAGAAATATCACAAATAACTACTAGAAAAAAGACTAACGCTAACCAGCTAGTCATTTGTTAGCTGTCTCTGAATGACAAGATATAATTAGACCTACTGCCTAACACTAATGCTCAGATAGCAGCTAACGCTAACCAGCTAGTCAACTCTTTTATTTTTTTTGCTAAATTGATGAAGACCAACCCGGCTAATGCTAGTAGCCTACTACTGTACCAGCTAAGGCTAACTGTAGAGATAACACAGCTAATGCTAATCCTGTGTACCAGATTCTAACAAGCTAATGTTTAAAACGGCAATGATAACAAGGTTTTGGGTAAGACCAACACTTCTAATGCTAAGTACCGGATCAGGCTAACAGGCTAACGTGTAGGTGAACCACAGTTATAATTTCTGCATTTTATTGTTGTACAAAAAATAACTAACAGCATTAATATACATAAGAACAATCTAACGCTGATGCTAATGCTAAAGACCCAGATGAGGCTAAACGTTTGTTTCCCATCACTAAAATATAGTAATGAGGTTATTTCTGATGCTAATGCTAAAGAAGCTTAAATGCTAACTGTAGCTAGATGTGAATCATTACTCTGAAATGTATTTGCTTTTCTTCTTCGTATCGAGTCATATTATCACACAATAATAATATTGATAATAACTAAGTGGCACAGTTTAAGAAAGAGAGTTTTCATCACCTGAGGACTTTTATTTTGAAATGAAATGATATTTCCTGTGAACACCACGGAGCAGAATAAGAACAGTTTCTCTGTTCTTTCGGTTTATTTTGGAGCGTTTTCATCCTCCAGAGACACTTTCACTGAACTCTGCGGGTCGGTTCAGATGGAGACGATCAATATTTAATATTGATTTCAGTGTGAGATCAGCTGACGGTGATGACGATCAGCTGACGGTGATGACGAAGACGTTTCTTTGTTCTCACATGTTGGTGAGCTGCACCTGCTGGGATCCAACCAGTAATCAATAAGAGTTGATTTTATATATATATTAGTATTATGTTCCACCCAGGAACATGAATCATGAAGCCTCATTTTCAAATATTCAGTTGACTGTGTGTCTCTGTACATTTACTCTGTGATTTATGTGTTTGTGTGAAGTTATATGAATATTATTATTATTATTCATCTTCAGGTTTGAATAGAAACAGGATGTTTTATTTTGAAAGGTTGTTTTTAGTTCATAATGTATTTGATGCATCGATAAACAAAAGTGACCACGAACTCATAATGAACTAAGAACTGATCCAGACGCAGCAGGAGATGTATAAAATATACACGTAGCATTTAATATATATTCAAATGTACACTAATAACAGTTTAAGTGTTGATGATGTCATTTGTTTTTTTTTGTTTTTTTCTTAGGTTTAAAAAAATATTTTTGTATTGTTTCAAACCAGATTTTAAATGTTAAACTTTGAATGAAAAGTGCAAAGTTCACTAACACCCGTGTTCGTGTGGCTCAGCTGACACGATGACGTCATAGCGTGACATCATGCCCTGACGTCGTGTTCGTGCGGCTCACCTGACACGATGACGTCATAGCGTGACATCATGCCCTGACGTCGTGTTCGTGCGGCTCACCTGACACGATGACGTCATAGCGTGACATCATGCCCTGACGTCGTGTTCGTGCGGCTCACCTGACACGATGACGTCATAGCGTGACATCATGCCGTGATGTCATTTCTGTTTCTTTTCTTAACGATTTCTTTTGGATGTAGAGCACTGATTGAACTTCCTGTTTGGGGAGGTTTTGTTTCCTGCTGTTGTACAGATGATGATGATGATGTTTGTATTAAATCTATAATCCTGTGTAAACTGATCAGAGGTCAGTTAACAGCTGTAGAAGAAGACCTTTCCGTCTGGTAAACACTGAAACTGTAGAAGAAGACGTGTCCTCTGAGTCGACATGAACTGTTTGTTCTTCGACTGTTTGTCGGTTTAACTGGGAGGACATGAAACCAATAGGTTCTAATTATTATAAATAATAAAGTCAATGTTGAGTGTAACTTAACTAAACCTGAACAACTGTAAAGTTTGTGTACAGCATCTAATGAAAAACTACAAGTTTACAGTAATAAATGAATATTTACTTCAGTTTAAACTGATTTCTGTCACTTTTGTCCAAAACATTCAACTTTTATGAATAATAAATGTGTATATATATATATTATATATATGTAAATATATATATAACATGTGTATTTATTATAAATAAATATATTTATATATATATATATGTAAATATATATGTGAGGTTTATTTATATTTATATATAATATATATATTCATATATATATATATAAATATATATGTGAGGTTTATTTATATTTATATATAATATATATATTCATATATATATATTATATATATATTATATATATGTGAGGTTTATTTATATTTATATATAATATATATATTCATATATATATATATAAATATATATGTGAGGTTTATTTATATTTATATATAATATATATATATTCATATATATATATTATATATATGTGAGGTTTATTTATATTTATATATAATATATATATATTCATATATATATATTATATATATGTGAGGTTTATTTATATTTATATATAATATATATATTCATATATATATATTATATATATGTGAGGTTTATTTATATTTATATATAATATATATATATTCATATATATCGCCCTCCAGCCGCCAGGTGTCGCAGTGACTTAGAGGTTCTCGATGTGTTCTGGTTCCGGTTGCTGGTTGTGGATCCGCAGTGGAGGATGAGTCCGGTGAACCAGAGACCTGGACCCGTCGGTAATGTCCCACAACACAAGTAGTCCTCGTAGTTGTCTGTCCTCGGTCTCCCGCTGTGAACACCGGGGCTTCTGGGTAATCAGCCAGCCGTGAGCTAGTAGCGTTAGCTCCGTTAGCTCGGCTGCTGTTAGCGCTGCTGGGTCGTAAACTGAGCCGAGAGAAGGTTCAGTGAGGCGGCTGGAGATCCGCTCAGTGTCCGGTCTGATGTTAACACACCAGCTGACCTCATCAGACCCGGACCCTGGAGAAACGGATCCGGTTTCAGACCGTCGGGTTTAGCTATTGACCCTAAAACTATTTAAAAGATAGTTTTTATAAATGGTGTAACTTTGTACAGTTTGGTACTTTGTGTACACATGAACAAACATCGGGGGGGGAGGGGGGGGGGGAATGGGATAAAGAGGTCGATGAGCTCATTCATTCATTCATTTATTCATGCATTCATTTATTCATGCATTAATTTATTCATGCATTCACCCACTTGTTCCAGAGAATAAACTAATTTCTCTGAAGGGAGAAAGTGATCCTCACATAACATATATATCATTACTATTACTATTTACTAAATAGTATTACTATTTACTAAATAGTAATAGTACTATTTAGTTAATAGTAATAGTAATGATATATCTATCTATAGAAATCAGATTTTTCAAGATAATATTTCTTCCTCAGGTGAATGTTAAACCTTTTGGGATCCAGGATCATAATCACACCTTTGAAGTATTTATATGAGTGCTGGGCAAGTTAACGCGTTATTATCGCGTTAACGCATTCATTCATTAACGCCGACAATTATTTTATTGTACGTTAACGCAGTTATTTTTGTATTATTAAGCGGATATTTTTAACAAGAACCGGCAGCGAGCCACCGTGACGCCACACAAACAGCTGTTTGTGTGGCGTCACTTCCGTCTCTTCCTGTTTCCTTCACCTACACTCCCCTGGGTCCTAAGTCCCTCCATGTACAGCTTCTTATCACCTTCTATGTACCAACGTACATTTATAACAAATACCGCACATATTACGGTAATCAGCGTTAAATATGTGTCTGACCAAAATACCAAAATACCACAAAAAGCAATGATTCATTTAAATAATTTTTTTAGAGTTTTTAAAGTGTTTTGTTTGTAACATGTATAATAAGCATCATTTAGTTATTACTACTGAGAATTTAACAAACATAAAAACATGACGTAGATAGGTTTACAGTTTTCAAGGTTTATATTTAAATATGAAGATAAAGTTATGAACACCGGCTGAATATCTATTATCAGAATCATTATAACTGTGTTATAACTGCTACTGTGTAAAGGGAATACTGCTGTTAAAAAGAACCTGATGTGTTTAAAGTGTTTACAAACCAAATGTTATTGCCCTTTTGTTCATATAGCAGTACTTTAAAATAAAAGTGAGCAATACACTAGGACCTCCAGGACCTCCAGGATCACTAGGACCTCCAGGACCATGTCTTCATCTCAGAACACATCAGAGCTCCAACCATCAGGACTCAAAGGTTTCTGTTTGTGGCTCCACCGCTGCTCCTCCTCTCCTCCTCCTCCTCTTCCTCCCCCAGTCAGCTGTGGCGTCCCCCCCCCCTGTCCTCCGGTGTCTCTCCGTGTCCCCCTGCTGGTGGTCCTGGTGCTCTGCAGCCTGCTGCTGATGCTGCTGCTGCTGCTGTGGAACTACCACTGTCTGTTCGTCTCCCACATCTGCTCCCCCCCGGGGGAGGAGGAGGGGGGGGCGGTCGTGACCCTGTGGCGCCGGCGGTGACGGTGGCTCTGCTCACTCCTCCTGAACTGGTGGCGGTGACATCACCAGTTAAAGAAAATATGAAAGTTAATGTCAAATTAAGAAACAACCTATTGATGATGTAATCATTAGTTTGACCAAAAAATAATTTTGTATATTCTTTGACTTTGAAAATGAATAATTGAGACTTTAATGTTCATATTTGTTGAACAGTTCCTAATTTGTTACTAAAGTGTACTTAATATTTTAAAGTACTCTCTGTAAAATCACAATGAAGTCAAATAAACATGAGAATAAAAGGTGATCATTATTGATGAATGGACAGACTTCATAATCATAGTAAAGTCAGAAATAGTCCTGAAGTATAAAGTGACGTCTGACTTTGATTAATGAGCGCCGAGCACCAAATAACTCAGGGAGCAGTAGCCTACACCTCAAACCCTCTGGAAACACACGGGGTTACAGTAGGGGGGGGGGGGGGGCAGAGCCTCACCTGTCATGAAAAGTGAAAAAAAAAAAATTATAAAATAAATAATATTTCTCTACTGATCTGTGCTATAAATGTAATTCCTGTATGATTTCAATAATTTTAAGCATTTGTATAGTCAAAATCGCTGAATTTGCTCACGTCCTGTTCAAACAGAGGAGACACGCCTCCCCTCAGATTGCGCAATCCCTCACAAACTGGGTTGAGCGCGTGTCTTTTGCTTTCTCATTGTTTGTCACCACTGTAATATTTGTTGACACTTGTATTATATGTCCTTTCTTTCCATAGAATAGGTCATGTATTTCACATGTAGTAGAACATAGTTAGTCTTGCTGATCTGACATTAAACCTCAGTGAAGAAGCAGAGAGGAGGCAAACAGTACCTCTGCCTCAATGAAGGGGGCGCGAGAGAGCCCACGGGTCGGGTTCATGCTTGTAGTTCCGTTACTCTTCTTCTACACTTCTCTTCTTCTACACTTCTCTTCTTCTACACTTCTCTTCTTCTACACTTCTCTTCTTCTACACTTCTCTTCTTCTTCTTCTATTTTGCTTTGACCGCAAACATTGAAGTTTAAATATCTAAGCTTTAACAATTCTCAAAATACAGGGAAATATGACCAAATCAACAGCAGTTCAACGTGGGACAGGTAAAGTAACCTTTTATGTGTTGTTGTCCGTGGTTGTTACTCAGATTATCGCGGGATCTCGCGATTTTCGCGGGTGGCGCCCGCGAGCGCTCCGCTTCTGAAACACAGGTCGGGGGGGCAGGTCGCGGCGCACACACCTGGTGCAATCAAATATGTACCTTATGTGTGTGTAAAGAATGCTGATATGAAATATGAAAAACAACCAGTAGTCAAAGTGCAAGCTGCCAATTGAATGGTGATTTAAGCTGCTCTATATTAGGTTCATATATTTATAAATCTGACTGAAAGAGTCAGTGCCTCACCAGCCACCAACCTCACCGCACCTCACTGGGTTACACAGGCCGAACAGCAGGGGCCCCCAACAGGGATTCTATGTTTCTGTAGTCCAACAGGAAGTCGTCATGTTACTGTAGTCTAACAGGAAGTCATCATGTTACTGTAGTCCAACAGGAAGTCATCATGTTACTGTAGTCTAACAGGAAGTCATCATGTTACTGTAGTCCAACAGGAAGTCATCATGTTACTGTAGTCTAACAGGAAGTCATCATGTTACTGTAGTCTAACAGGAAGTAATCATGTTACTGTAGTCTAACAGGAAGTCGTCATGTTACTGTAGTCTAACAGGAAGTCATCATGTTACTGTAGTCTAACAGGAAGTCATCATGTTACTATAGTCTAACAGGAAGTCATGTTACTGTAGTCCAACAGGAAGTCATCATGTTACTGTAGTCTAACAGGAAGTAATCATGTTACTGTAGTCTAACAGAAAGTCGTCATGTTACCGTAGTCTAACAGGAAGTCGTCATGTTACTGTAGTCTAACAGGAAGTCGTCATGTTACTGTATAACAGGAAGTCGTCATGTTACTGTAGTCTAACAGGAAGTCGTCATGTTACTGTAGTCTAACAGGAAGTCATTGGCCCAATCCCAGTGTCCCCCCTAAACCCTGAACCCTCAAGGACTCACTGAGGTCCCCTGGTGAGTGGTCGAGTGTGAGAGACTGTGAGGACTTGAGATGGTGTGAATATGAACGGGACATATCACGTTACCATGAAAACATCAATAATATGATGTATAATTATGTGTATTTATTTCATACGTTGTACTCCCTGATTTGAACGTCTTCAGGCTCTTTCCTCACAAGATGAGGTAACTTCATATCATCTATTTACTCGCTTTTGTCAAAACAGCTTCAAAGACAAAATCAAATATTTGATGAATAAATTAATAAATATTCTGATTTCGTGTTTATTATGTGTTCCATCTTTAACCCTTAATGTTTCTGAGTACATGTAATACTCCAGGCTGAACACGTGAGCCGTCCTCTTTGTTCACCTTTTGTTTCACGTCTCCATGCGTCCACTGGTTACCCCGTGTTTAACGTCACATTGCAATGAATTGTGGGTAATTCCCTGAGGCTAAGTCAGCATCCTATGCTGATTTACAGAAAGGGTTCATAAAGGGCTCAAGATGTCTGCCAGAGACTCAAACACTGATGATCTGACAGACAGAACTAAACCTTCACGGACTTCGCGGGAGTGCACCTCAAAGTCCGTGAGTCTGTGAGGGGGGACATTGGGATTGGGCCATAATGTTTCTGTAGTCCAACAGGAAGTCATCATATTACTGTAGTCCAACAGGAAGTCATCATATTACTGTAGTCCAACATGAAGTCGTCATATTACTGTAGTCCAACAGGAAGTCGTCATATTACTGTAGTCCAACAGGAAGTCATCATTACTGGTTCCCTCAACAAACAGACAATCAGATTCTTCCATTGAAAACACATTGGTCAGTTTACCAGCTGTGAGTTTTAGCGGCAGCCATGTTTGTTTGTTTACCATCATGACGATAGTTTAGGGGGCGTGGCTTCAGGAGGTCTGAAGAGAGACCAGGTCAGACTTCTGGATCTGGTTCTCAAAGAGAGCATCACTAGATGTGATATTGATTGATTATTGAGTTATAATTAGCACCAAGAACCACCAGAACCTTGAAAGGTCTCATGGACCTAGAGACCAGTACAGAACCCAGGGAACCTTTTCAAGATGGCCTTGAGGAGCCTGGAGAGTCTTTATAGATGTTCTCAGCCTGAACCTACTTAAGGTCTCGTGGAACCTCTTCAAGGATGTTTAGGGGTTTGCATGAGGACTTCTTGAGGGGAACCCTGGAACTTAAAGACATCTAAAAAAAATGTCCTGAAGGATCTGAAGAGCTCATTCAAGTGCCAGTGAGACCTCGTCAAGGATTTAATTGTAAGACTCCTGAACCACCACAGACCCTCAGAAACCCCCTACAGACCCCAGAGAACCCTTTAAAGGTAATACAGGAGTCCTCAATGATTCCTGGAGTCCCCCCTCAAGAACCCTGAACCAGGATTTCCTTGAGGAACCCTGGAATCTTGTTGGAGACCAGGAGGACCCTGAAGGACCCTGGAGGACCTGTAAACCTCCTGGAGGACCCCGGAGGACTCTGAAGGACCTGTAAACCTCATGGACCCTGAAGGACTCTGAAGGACCTGTAAACCTCCTGGAGGACCCTGGGAACCTTTCCAGACTCTAAAAACCTGATGATGACTTTAACAGCTGTCGAGTCTAGTGGGGGGAAGGGAGCGCAAGCCGCACAGCTGCTGCGCGTGCTGGAGGGAGCACATCAAAAACACAGAGCCGCGCCGTCTGCACCTCAAAACAGTGTCAGGTGAAACCGAACGAGACCGGAAATAAGACCGGTGCGCCTACAAAATAAAAGCTCAATATGCCAGTTTTTTTTCCTTCAAGATGATTTTATTTGTTCTCTTCAAAGTTGAGAAGAATAAAACTGATTCGACTATAATTGATTTAATGTCAGTCCTTCCATCTAGTTGTAATGTAATGGTACCATGAGTTTTTAACTGTGGTGGAATATAAGTACTTTACTTTCTGCTGTACTTCTACTCTACATCTCTCAGGTTAGTGTACTTTCTACTGCTCTACATTGATAGTTAAAGGTCTATTTTGTTACTTTTTTACATATAAACCATATGATGTATTACTAATCAACTACAACATTAAAATGCTGTATTAGCCATAAAAACAGAATGATATAATATTCTATGATAATAATAAAACACGGTGAAATGAGTCATATATTATTCTGCATTATGAGTATTTTTACTTTTGATACTTTAAGTACATTTTGCTGATAATACTAACTGAAGTAACATTTATTCATAACAGTATTTTAGACTTTATTGTTTCTAAGTGATGGATCTGAATACTTCTTCATTACTGGTCATCTATATTTATTAACACAAGATAATTATTAATGTACATAAGACTCATATTGAAGGTTAAATTGGTGTTCTTGGACCAGGACTGTCCCTGATCAGGTGGTGGTCTACACGGACTCGAGACGGGACCGGAGGCGCAATAACAGCTAAAAACTGGTTATTTTTCAAGCTTTTAATTTGAAGGATTTGACCGGACGTTGGGGTTTTATTGTGGCAGTCTTGATGTCTCGTGCCTGTTTGTGTGCGGCGGAGCAGCGCGAGCACCTCAGCTGTTTAAAACTCCGATGAGTTC
>JAVDOI010000031.1:2660631-2667826 GCA_032191485.1 Leptoclinus maculatus
TCTTCGTCTCTTCTCAGCTCCATCTGTCTCTGTCTCTCTCTCTCTCATCTCTCTCTTCGCTCTCTCTGCTCGATCTTCATGCGTCTCTTCTCTCAGGTCTCTCGCTCTCTGCTCTCTCTCTCTCGGCAATTCGACACTTCCTTCCTCTCTGCTCGGGGTCATCTGCTGTCTCTCCTCTCTTCTCGATTACTCTTCGTCTCTCTCTCTCTGTCCTCCTCTCTCTCTGTCGCTCTCTCTCTCTTCTGTATCAGTCTCCAGAATGCAATCTCCCTGTCTGTCCTCCGTCTTAGCGTACCTCTCACGTCCTGTCACTCGCTCTCTCTGTGGTCTCGTCTCGGGCTCTTCTCTCGTCTCTTCTCTCTCTCGGTTCATCGTCTATCTCTCTCAGTCCCTCCGCTCCTCTCTGTGCTCTCTCATGGTCCTCGTCTCGTCAGTCGTCGCTCTCGTCTGTCCTCGTCTCTCTCTTCTCCTCATCTCTCTCTCCTCGTGTCTCTCTCTCTCTCTCTCTCGTCTCTCTCTCCCTCTCGCGCTCTCATCCTCTCATCTTTCCTCTGTCGCGCCTCTCTCTCGTCTCATCTCTCTCGTCGATCTCTCTGTCTCTCATGTCTCTCTCTGTCTCTCTCCTCTCTTCTCTCTCCTCTCTGTCTCGTCTCGTCCTCGCCTTCTGACTCGTCTCTCCCTGGCTCCTGTCTCTCTCGGCTCGCTCTGTCTCTGTCTCCACTCTGTCTTCTCTCGTCCTCTTCTGGCGCTCGGTCTCTCTCTCATCTCCTGGCTCTACTGCTGTCTTGCTTCTCTCTCTCTGGTAGTCTCTCTCTCTCATCGTCCTCAGTACCTCTTGTCTCTGTCTCTGGTCTCTCTCTCTCGCTCTCTCTCGTCTCTCTCTCGACTCTCTCTCTCTCTGCTCTCACTCTCTGTCTCGCTCTTGTTGTCTCATCGTCTCAACGTCCTCTCTCTCTCTCGAGACTCTCCTCTCTCCCCTTCGTCTCTGTCTCTCTCTTCTCAGGTCGTCCGTCTCTCTCGTCTCTCTTCTCTCCTTCTCTTTGTCTCTCTCTCGCTCTCTTCTCTCTCTCTCTCATCTCTCAGCTCTCTCCTCGTCTCCTTCTCGTCTGTCTCTCTCCTCTCAGCTGCCATCGTCTCTCTCGTCCCTCTGTTCTCGTCTTGTTTCTCTTCTCTCTCTCTCTTCTCTTCCTCTCTTGTCTCTCTCCTGTCTCGCGGGCATCTCTGCTCTTCTCTCTAACCGCTCTCTGTCTCCCCTCTGTCTCTTGTCTCTCTCTTCTCTATCTCTCTCTCCTCTGCCGTTCCTTGTCTCATCTCCTGTCTCTCATCGCTCTGTCTCCACCTGTCTCGTCGACTCACCCTCTCTCGTGCTCTCCTCTGCCTCTCGCTCTTCCTTCTGCCCCTCTCTCTCTCTCGTCTCTCTCTCAGCTCTTCGTCTCTACGATTCGTTCCTCTCCTCCTCTCTCTCAGTCTTCACGTCTCTCTCGTCTCACTCGTCTGCCCTCCTGCTCTGCTCTCTCTGTCTCTCTCTTCTCTTCGCTCTCCATCTCTCTCTCGCTCTCTCTCCTCGCCTTGCTCTGTCTCTCTCTCGTGTCTCTCTCTCCTCTCTCTCTCTCGTCCTCTCTCTCTGTCTCTCTCTGCGTCCGTCGACCCCTCTCGTCTCTCGCTCTCCATCGCTCTCTTCACGTCCTCTCTCCTGTCTCTCCTCCTCCTTCTCCTCGATCTCGCAGTCTCTCTTCTCTCCTCTCTCTGTCCCCTCTGTCTCTCTCTGTCTCTCGTCTCTCTGTCTCCTCTCTCCTGTCTCGTCTCATCCTCTCGACTCTCGGCTCTCTCCTCGTCTCTCCTCTGTCTCTCCTTCTCTCCGTCTCCGACATTCTCTCTCTCTGCGCTCGTCTCTGTCTCTTCTTCTCCTCTCCATCCGTCTCTCTCTCTCTCTTCTTCTCTCACCTCTCTCATCTCTATTCTCCGTCTTCCTCTCGTCTTTCCTCTCTCTCCTGTCTCTCTCTCGACTCTCTGCTCCTCCTCTCTCATCTCGTCACGGTCTCTCCCTTCTTTCTCTCTCTCTCTCTGGCTCACTCCTCTGTCCTCCGTTGTCTCTCACTCTCGCTGCGTCTCTCGCTATGTCTCTTCTTCTCGTCGTCCTCTCTCTCGTCTCGCTTCCCTCTCGGCTCTCTGTCTCTCCGCTCTCATTCTCTCTCTCCCTCAGCATCTCCCTCTCTGTCTCTCTGGCTCCTTCTCTCCTGCTGCTCTTCTTCGCGTTCATCTTCTCTCTCGTATCTCAGCCTCCGGTCTCTCTCTCTCCTATCTCGCTCTGCTCTTTCTCTTTCTCGTAATCTCTGTCTCTCTCTCTCATCGTCTTCTCTCACGGGGTTGTCTCGGTGCTCTTCTCCTCTCTCCGCTCCCTCTTGCTTCTCTAGGCTCTCGACTCACACCGAGCTCTCTCAGGTCCTCTCGTCTGTCTCTCTCTCTGGTAGGTCTCTCTCTGCCTCCCTCTCTCGCTGTCTCATCCATCTCCTCCTCCCTTCTTCTCTCTGTCTCTGGTCATCTGCTCTTCTCGTCATCTCCTCTCTCCTCTTCCCTGCGCCTCGGGTCTACTGTCTCTCTCGTCTCTCTTCTCACGTCTCTCCCGTCAGTCCTCTCTCTGCCTCTCTCGTCTATCTCATCTCTCGTCTCTTCTCCTCTCCTCCTCTCTCGCCTTCTCCTCTCTCTCTGGTCGCTCTCCCTTTCTCCTCTCCTCTAGATCTCACATCTCGGTCTCGTCTCGTCTCTCCCGCTCGGCTTCACTCTCTCCGCACTCTCCGCTCTCATCTCTTCTCTCCTCCTGTCCCTCTCACTCTTCTCTCTCTCTCATCGTCATCGATCTCTCTCTTCTCTCTCCCTCTCTCTTCTCTCTCTCTCTGTCTCTCTTCTCTGCCTGTTCTTCCAGCTCCCGCTCTCTCTCTCCTCATCGTCTCTTACTCTCTCTCCCTGTCTCTTCTCTCTCGATCTCTCTCTCTCCTTCTCTCTCTTCTCTCTGACGGCTATCTCGCATCGTCTCGCTCTCTCTTCCTCCTCCTCGCCTCTCTTCTCGTCTCTCTCTCGGTTCCGTCTATTCGCGGTCCTCCCTCCCTGTCTCTCTTCTGTCCTGCTCCTCCTCTTCCTCTGTCTCTCTGTCTCTCTCTCTCGCTCTCTGCTCCGCTCTACTCCTCGTCATCTCTCGCTCTCTCTCTCTCTCTTCTGCTCGTCTCGTCATTCTCACTTCTCGCCTCTCCTCCTCGCTCTCTCTCATCTCCTCTCTCTCCGCGTCTCCTGGCTCTCTCTCTCCTCTCTCTCTCTCTCGGGTCTCATCTCGGTCGCTCTCAAGCTCTCTCTGCCCTTCTCTCTCTACATCTTCGGTCTCCTGTCTCTCATCTACCGCTGCTCTCACTCCTCTCGGTTGTCGTCTCGCTCATCTCTCGTCTTGTCTTCTCCTCTCTTCTCTCGTTCTCGTCTTCTCTCAGCCTCTCTCATCTCCTCTCCCTCACCGTCTCTCTCTCTCTAATCGTCGTTCTCTCCGTCACTCTCAGTCTCTTCTCTCTCTCCGTCTCTCTACTCTTCTCCTCCATCTCTCTCTCTCCTCTCATCCGCGTCTCCCTCGCTCTCGCCGGCTCGCTCTCGCTCTCTCTCATCGGTCTCTCGCCTGTCTCTTCCACTCTCTCTCCTCCTCGTCTCACTTGTCTCTCTCGGCCACTCCTCGACCTGCCCGTCATGCTCGTCAGCTCTCTGTTCTCAGTCTCATGTCTTCTCGGCTCTTCTGCTGCTCTCGTCGGCCTCTCTCTACTCTCGTCACCGCTCTCTCTCGCTCTCGCTTGCTCCCTCTCTTCTTCTCCTCTCGCCGATCCTCGGCCTCTCTCCGAATCCTCATCTCTCATCTCTCCTGTCTCACCTCGTCTCTAGTCTAGTCTCTTCGCTCTGCTCTCGGTCTCGGCCCGGTCGTCATCTCTCTCCCTTCTCTCATCTGTCTCTCTGTCTCTCCTCTCATCTCTCGCTCCTCTCTCCTGGTCTCTCTCTTGTCTCCTCTCTCTCTCTCTCTGTCTCGTGTCTCTTCAAATCTCTTCTCTCTCTCTCTCCTCTCTCTCCTCTCGTCTCTCCTCTCGTCTCTTCTCTCGTCTCCTCTCATCTCGTTCTTCTCTCCTTCGTCTCTCTCTCCTCTCCGTTGGTCTACACTCTCTCTGTCTGTCTCTCTCCTTTCTCACACCCTCTTGCTCTCTCTCTCTCTGGTCTGCCCTGATCTCTCTCTGACTCTTCTCTTCTCTCTCTCTCATCCTCTCTCTTCTCTGCCCTCATCTCATCTCCTCTCGCTCTCTCTGTCTGCTCTCGTCTGTCTCTCTCTCTCTCCTCTCTCTCTCTCTCTCTCCTCTCTCTCTCTCTGTCTCACTCTCTCTCTCATCTCTCTCTCTCTCTCTCTCGTCTGTCTGTCTCTCTGCCTGTCTGTCTCGCCGTCTGTCTGTCTCTCAGAGCGCTGTCGGTCCTACCGGCCAACAGTCGTCAGAGATGAAGCAGCTGTTGGACGCCACAGACTACATCAGGACTTTTAACTGACCAGTTTGTGATGTCACTTCTGTCACATGACACCGTTTGTCACTAAAGACATCAGACAGGCAGCGATTTACTGAAACATTATTGTTTTTATTATTAATATTATTTATTATTGTTGTTTTATGATTATTAAAATTATTATTATTGATTGTTTAGTATTAATATTATTATTTTTTTTTTTTTTTTTTGTTTTTATAAATGGTTGTTTTTATTATTAATATTATTATTATTGTTGTTTTTATTATTAATATTATTATTATGATGTTTTTATTATAAATATTATTATTAATGTTGTTTTTATATTATTATGTATCATTATCATGTTCTTTCTCAGTTTATTCCACGTTGCTGTCACTCAGCATGTTAAACATGTTCTAGTCTCTTTCTTCTCTGAGAAACTTTATCTCTAAATAAATAAAAAAACAAAAAGTGCTGATTCTTCTATAGAAGTCTATGAAAAATGACTCTACTCCTCTATTTGTTTTAGTGTACTGCACTGTACAGTCATCAACCTCCAGGAGTCAGAGCTTCATTGTGTTAAAGCTCATTCTCTCTAGTGTCCACCAGGGGGCGACTCCTCTGGTTGGTAATAGAAGCTCTATGAGAAAATGACTCTACTTCTCTCTTGATTTATTACCTCAGTAAACATTGTAAACATGATTTTATGGTCTCAATCTCTAGTTTCAAGTACTCTTCATACAGCATGATGTTCATTTAGTACATTATGGTCCATTTAGAGTCAAACAGACCATAAAGCAGGGGATGCTTTAGCGGGGCTACACGTGATTGACAGTCCTCTACGTCACTCCTCCTCAGTCCAGATATGGTCACTTCCTGTTCACTGGTTGATAAAAAACAACCAGACAGACAGACAGACAGACGACAGACAGCAGGACGTCCTGACAGACGAGACCAAACAGAGACATGAGACCTGGTTCCATTCAGAGGAAATTGGATCCACATTGGTGAAAACCTCATATCCAGAAACATACATGTGAAATTTAGTTCATAAAACAGGAAAACACTTTGACACATTTAAGACTTTGTTACTTCCCATTATTCATCATCTTCTCCAGGAGAATAATGAGACCTGTCATGTGTGAGTGAGTGAGTGTCAACCTCTGTTTCTGTCCACTAATCTCTGGTTCTGCAAACTTTAAAGTATTTAAAGTTGTGGTTATGTCTCCACACCACGAAGAAAAACACGTTTAACAGTGAAGAGAGCCAGAGACTCAAACCAAAGAATAACTCTCGTCTATATATATATATATATATATGTATATATATATATATATATATAGAGAGAGAGAGAGAGAGACAGGGTGTGTGTGTGTGTGTGTGTGTGTGTGTGTGTTACATTCCATGGCTGCTGTGGAAACAGTTTTTTTTCTGTTTCAGACAAAACAGATCAATACAGATGTTTGTCTGGATGGTGTGTATATATATGTGTGTGTCTGTGTGTGTGTGTGTGGTGTGTCTGTGTGTGTGTGTGTCTGTGTCTGTGTGTGTGTGTGTGTGTGTGTGTGTGTGTGGTCTGTTGTGTGTGTGGTGTGTGTTGTCTGTGTCTGTTGTGTGTTGTGTGTCCTGTGTCGTGTTGTGTGTGTGTGTGTGTGTGTGTCTCTGTGTGTGTGGTGTGTCCTGGTCTGTGTGTGAGTGTGTGTGTGTGCTGTGTTCTGTGTCTTGTGTCTGGGTCTGTGTCTGTGTGTGTGTGTGTGTGTGTGTTGAAGGTCGTGTGTGTAGTAGGTGTGTGTAGGTGTGGTTTTTGTGTGTGTGTGTCTGTGTGTCTGTGTCTGTGTGTGTGTGTGTGTGTGTGTGTGTGTGTGTCTGGTGTGTGTGTTCTTTGTGTCTGTGTTCTGTGTGTCTGTTCTGTGTGTGTGTGTGTGTGTGGTGTGTGTGTGTGTGTGTGTGTGTGTGTGTGTGTGTGCTGTATGTCTCGTATCCAGGAAATACCAGCACTTTCACTAAAAACCTGGAATAACCGTTTCGCAGCTCCTCAGCAGCCAATCAGATCGCTGCATGTTTCCTATTTAGACATCTGTTTGTTTTCATCTGTTCTCAGACGTTAACATTAATCATGTAATAAAGATGTTAAACAATAAACACAACCATTAAAAGCAGAATATAACAAGTTAAAAGCTTACCTCCTCCTCTTTTCATGTCTTTCTTGTTTTAGGTCTTCCTCATTCTGTGCATCTGTCTTATAGTGAGTGAAAGTTTACATTAATTCATTGTTTGTTTGAGAGGTTTGTTCTATAACACACATTTCATATTTAATCATTATCTGGACTTTTAATGGAAGATTTTGTTAAATGTTTTGAATAAAAATGAATCAATAAATAAAAATGTGTAATAAATTTACATATATTATATATATCATATATATATATATATATATTAAAATTTATAATGTGTGTATTTCTGTATCTGTTCGTCCTGAGGAGCAGTTCCTCCTCCAGGCCTCCAGGAGGCGCTGAGCAGTTCCTCTCCAGCCTCCAGGAGGCGCTGAGGCAGTTCCTCCTCAGGGCCTTCCAGGAGGCGCTGAGCAGTCCTCCTCCAGGCCTCCAGGAGGCGCTGAGCAGTTCCTCCTCCAGCCTCAGGAGGCGCTGAGCAGGTTCTTCCTTCCAAGGCCTCCAGGAGGCGC